>PVJS01021942.1:0-11835 GCA_004027185.1 Glis glis
TGTCCATCTAAAGATTTCTTCTTCTTCCCTTCTAAGTCCCTTCTACGTCCCATTCTATCTAGCTCCCACAGATTAGGGGGAACATCCGATTTTTTACTCTTAGTGACTTACTAATATCACTTAGCATGATGTTCTCTAGTTCTCTCCATTTCCCTGCAAATGATGTGATTTTGTTCTTCTTTGTGGCTGCGTAAAATTCATTGTGTACCTATCCCATGGTTTTGCGATCCATTCATCTGTTGATGGACACCCTGGCTGGTTCCAAAGTTTGGCAATTGTGAATTGTGCAGCTAAAAACATAGATACACATGCATTAGTCTGGTAGTTGGGTTTTAGTTCTTTGGGGTAGATGCCTAGAAGTGGTATCGCTGGGTCATACGGTAGGTTTATTCCCATTCTTCTGAGGATCCTCCACACTGTTTTCCAAAGCGGTTGCACTAATTTGCAATTCCACCAACAGTGTAGTAGAATTCCTACTTCTCCACATCCTCGCCAGCATTTGTTGTTGTTTGTGTTTTTAATGATTGCCATTCTAATTGGGGTTAGGTGAAATCTCAGGGTAGTTTTGATTTGCATCTCTCTGATTGCTAATGATGTTGAACATTTTTTCATACATTTATGGGCCATTTGTATTTGAATTTAATATGCTTTAGAAAGTGAACATTTCTTCTCCATTAAAACAAAATGGAACTATAGAACTAAGTCTTTGCAGACAAATCTTGAACTTGGAAGAGATGTTTAATATAGGCAACATTTCTTAAAATGTGGTCTAAACCTCTATGGTATCTTCATCTGGGAAAGTTTCTGGACCCTATTCCAGAGCAACTGATTGGAATCTTTTCAGAAGAATCCTGGGATCTGATTTTAACAGACAAATTTGACTTTTTCCTTTAGGCATAGGTCTAGGCCATCCCCACCCTCAAGTGAGAATCACACTTACCAAATTCAAAGTCTGTGTGTGTGGTTTTTAATAACATATATATATATTTTTTTTGAAAAATAAAAATACATGCAGTCATATTGTCTTCCATAATATACGTGTATATATACAGAGAAAGGAGAAAAAAGATATGTGTTTTCACAATCAAATATCAAGCAAATTGATTTGTTTTATCTAGAATTAGCATAGAATTGACCACAAGAATTAATGGCATCAGCTAATAATTAATACATTCATAACTGTCAGTTTTTTCTTCCTTTCCTTTTAGTGTTTTTTGCTGTTTTTCTTCTTTCCCCTTACCTTAGCCTTTCTTCTTACTAGTGATATTCTTTAAACAACTCTTCACTTCACATATATGCAGAAAAAGTATATTTGTGAAGGAGTAGTGACTGAACCATGTGTCTCCAAGGGAGGCACCGTGCAAACAGCTCTAGTTAGAGGATGCTTGCTGTGATTCAAAGGGAACTTGTGTTTACCATATCTTCCTTATCATTATGTTCTCAGGCAGATTAGTCAATAAAGCTACCATATCTACATCTTCAGAAAGTGCAATCCCATCTGAACACTTGAACCTCCTTGTTTGTCTGAACCACATGCTACTGGAGATTTGATTGGTGACAAATAAAGGCATGACGCTTCCTGACATTGGAAAAGGAACTTGGGAACTTCTACCCACCATTCGTGTTCTCCATAGCAGATGCCTATCTTTCAGCTTAGGTAAAGATGCCAGGATTTTACTCTGTAGGACTGGACGTTAATTCCTCTTTGTAACCTACAAGTAGAAATGAGTCAAGGGTTTGAAATAGTAACAGTAGTCTGCTCTGTGTGTTTTACCCTATGTTAACTACTGTGATCTCACCTAATGGAATAGATGAAAGGTATGATTTGGTGGTTTTGACCCAGGAGAATCTGTTAGTGGTAGGAAAAAAAAGCGACTTGCTTCATTTCTCAGGTTAGCACTCTAAACGTTGGTATGCTTGGCAACTGTGTTCTCTTGAAATTGTCTTATTACCTTGTGAATGGGCACCATGCCATGCTAGCAGATGGGCATAAGGAATGCCAGAAACCTGAGCTGTGTGTCATTTTTGAGTACTGGTGTCTATAAATGCATGGAATTTAAGGCAGCTTTTAGGTTTGAAACATACCTGGAGAGAACATTGGTGCACACAGGGACTCATCAGATGATAGACAGTAGTTTAATATCCTGAGGGTGGAGAAGCTATGAGAAGGATGGATGCAGATCCTATACCTCTCTTGTTCTTGATCATTCTATTACATTTTCCTATAAATTACTGAGAAGTTGTTCTAAGAAACATGTAGGACCATTTTTCATAGAAGAAATAGCATGGGCATTGTAAACTGAAGGTAAATCCCTTAACTTCTCTGAACCTTAATTTAATCATTTAGGTGTAACAATTATATAATGTTAGATATTTGTATATGTGCCTCACTGAGTTATTGTGCAAATGAAATGTGACTGTTTAAATTAAGAGAGTGCTTTGTGGACTCTTGTTTGGTTTCTTTTTGACCTGGTTGGAGCCCAGCTAACTTTCCTATTGCTGATTGCAGTGATGAGATAGAGAATGTCAAGATTAAGTTTTGGCATCAGAAGTTTTTGCCACCGAGTGGCTCACAAGAGGAATAGTGAGCTCTCCTATGACAAAATTCGTTTTCCCTATATTGGAAAAGGCTAGATCTTCAGGAAGTCTTCACTGGGCAGACAAGTAGAGGGGTAATTTGAACACCACATCTATGCTGCCCAAGACAAGGGGAGCTGAGAACTTTGCTAGAGATGTTAGGGATTACAGACAACTGATCTAGACCTCATCAGTCCCCAAGTGAAGTTCTGAGTGGAGTGTGGATTATTTAGAGCGAATCCCTTTCCAGGTCAGCACCAGTTCACCATCTATTTGCTCAGCACTTTGCTTTGTATTGGTTTTGGCCTTTTGTGTCCAGAGACTTCTGACATTGTTCCATTTGATTTGTACTCAAAGTTAAAGGATAGCCGGGCATGGTGGCGCACGCTTGTAATCCCAGTACTTGGAAGGCTGAGACCAGAGGATCCATGTTCGCGGCCAGCCTCAGCTACATAGTGAGGTCTCCGCAACTTAGTGAGACCCTGTTTCAAAATAAAGAATAAAAAATAGGGCTGAGGGTGTAGCCCGGAGGTAGAATTCCCCTGGGTTCTATCCCCAGTTCCGCAAAAAAAAAAAAAAAATAGTTAAAGCACAAACACATGAAAAATAAGACAAAGCAATCTGAGTCTTTAAAAATTTTGCTTAATATAATTTACTCATTTTATTAATGTAGATGAGTATGGTACCAATGCACAACCTGAGTCATAGGGGATAAATAATAGAAAGGATGAAATAACCGTGTTCTACCAAGATCTGCAATCTAAAGTTAGGAGAATTTGACCTTGGGTTATTAGCCCTTTTTTCAAACAATGTTTTGGTGATTACTCTAGACTGGGTTTGTTCCCTTTTCTTCTAATGAACTAGTTTCATGTAGAATGAGCAGGAGGAAATGAAAAGGAAAGTTCCCTCAAATAGTTCTATGAGCATGTCACACTATAGCAAAGTGATTTCTTATTAGTGAAATACATCTCAACGTGAAGCACAAAACATGACAAATGACACTGAAAAATAGGTTAGCAATTTGAAAAAATCTCTTATCATATTAGAAAATCTTACTATTTCTCTTTTCAATAGTTTTCTCATTTCTATATTCTATACCAGTTTAAATCTATTGGTTTATTTCAGCTTTATGAAGTGCTCATATATGAAACAGATGAGTGTCAGAAAAATTCATATCTTAAATTCACCTCGTGTGTGTGTGTGTGTGTGTGTGTGTGTGTGTGTGTGTGTGTTTGGTACTGGGTATTGAACCCAGAGGCAAGTCTCCAAGCTACACCCCCAGCCCATTTTTAATGTTTTATTTTGAAACAGGCTTTCACTAGGTTGCTGAGAGTTTCACTATGTTGCTGAGGCTGTCCTTGAACCTGTTATACTCCTGTCTCAGACTCCCAAGTACTGGGGTTACAGGTGAGTCCCACCAAGCCCCGCTAAGTTCACCTCTTTTTGACTGTATTTTCATTGGATAAACTATTACTAGCAAATGTGAGGCAAGGAAATCCAAATAGTGATTATCTTTGAATAAAATTATTCCTCAAATTCATTATACTTCCTTAAAATTTTTAACAATAATTTTAGAAAAATACATTCACTAGGGTAATAGGTTGAGTTTCATATTGGAACAATACAGTTCTCCTTTTAGGTAACTAATTAGATTGGAGAATAAAAATGATATTAATTATTGGATTAATGTTAGCTTCTTAAATTTAGGGAAATTTTAAATATACTTAAAGTGAAACAGTACTGATTAATGTTTTACAAGTATTATTATGATGGGCATAATAATAAATTACATTAAAACTATACTAACAGAGGATGGTTTAAATGAAAATGACATAATATATCAATTTACTGTCTGGTCTGACATATTAGTTGTATGTTTCCCTCTGGAAACTGTAACTACAATGACAAAAAGAAAAAAAGGGGTTTAAATGTACCCAATTCATTCACACAATCTGAGCAATGAGTTTTTTATGTGTAGATCATTATGAAGAGCTAGTAAATGTTACAAACCTACTGTAAAAAAAATCATTTGTTTTTTTCTATAAGCCTCCTGCCCTCCTAATTTAATGGTTTTGACATGATCTACATATTGACATAACCATTACCAATATCTTTCAAGCTGCTCTAACAACAAATTCTTGTTATTTCAATGTGTTTCCACTGGTGGGTCAGTGTTAGTGATTAAAACAGCATAAATGTATCTAAACTTAGCAATAGTGGGCTATAATTCCATTGTAAATATTGAGTAGTATATTTGCATATGATACCCTGGCTGTACTGGTATAAGCAGTAAATTAGCTCCTGATACTTTTCCATCAAGCCCTGTCTAGTAATTTCTTATGATTCTATATGAGTCATTTTTAAAAAGAAGTTGTATGTGTCTGTGTGTGTGTGTGGGGTCCAGTGGGATTCTACCTCTGAGCTATACTTTCAGCCCAACTTATTTTTTTTATTTTGAAAAAAGGTCTTGCTAAGTTACTACATGCTGGCCTTGAACCAGAGATCCTCCTGTCTCACTGTCACAAGTGCTGGTATTACAGGTGTGTACCACTGCACCCAGCTAAGAAGTCTGTTTTTATTAGTATAATCCAGTACATAATATTTGTACACTACATATATGCAGGCTGGAATGAAAATATTAGCAACTAATGTTTGTAGAATGTTTTGGAACTTACAAAGCCTCTCCATCTATCCCTTTCTACTTAAAAATTAACTTGAGGCTCACAGGAGTTAAGTGATTTATCTAAGATCCCACAGCTTTTTGAGTAGCACAGAATGGACTTGACATCTCTGACCCCAAATCCCAGGCTTTCCCAATGCTAAACCATTTTCCCTGCAGAGTGATCAAGGGTATGGGCTTTGGGAGTAAGATGACTTGAGTTAGAATCCCAACACTTGGATTAACCTTGGGCAAAATATTTAACATCTTACTTCTTATAAACTGTGGAATCTCCTGGTATCTCCCTTATAGAATCATGAGGATTTCTCAAATAATACCTGTGTCGCTCCCAGACTTGTGCCTGGCACACTGTCATCAATCAGGAAATATTGGTAATTCCTAATCTGTGCAATCATGTGCTTATTTATGCTTACTAGTCTTGTGTGTGTGTGTGTGTGTGTGTGTGTGTGTGTGTGTGTGTGTTTTGACTTTCCTCAAATATTGACTTGTCTCTAAAGGTTCTCAAGGGAAATAAATTTTGATTCTTTTTAATTCTCTGTAGATATTATAAAAATGCTCTTGCAATTAATGTGAAAGTGAATAATGCTAGAAAAACATTCTGAAAGAATGTTGAAATGAATGAAAACATAATGATTCAATGCACTTAAACTATTGGAAGTAATCAGAACTCATTATAAGCATCTTTTATACAGAATAACTAAAAGTCTGATTTTTTTTCATTTAGTAACAGTGCCTTCTGAATTATGATGTCCATACTTTAAGTTAGTTTATTCAATGATGCAGAAACTCCTTGCCGTCTTGTGTGATCTTTCAAGTTTTTGCATATCTAGTTTTATTTTTCAGTTTGGTTTGGCAGTTCTTTCAGACAGATATTTTTACTTACCATTGGGACCAAATATCAATCTCTAATTGAGTTTACTAAATAGTCAAACTTTTGGTTGGTTGTTGTTCTTTTGCATTTGGTAACATATATAGTCATTAGCATATAATCATCCACAATGTATAAAAATCTTTGACTCCTTTTTAAAAAAGACTTTATAGCATATAAAGTAAGCAAAGACTACTAATGACTTTCCTGAACATACAAAGCCATCACAGGTAGAGGTGGTAGAAAGAGAAATGATCTAGTATGTGTGTGTAGCAAATAGGACATGGTAATAAAATGCTAAGTCCACTTCCATCAAATTTCAAATTATGAATGTGTATCATTTCTGGGGCAGTTACTAAATTTGTTCTTTTTAATTGGTAGAAATAAGAATATAATCTTTATTTCTAAAGTGTTCATCATTCTCATTTCTTCTTCTGTGCCTGAGGTCATATTTCAGTGCTGTAGGGTAGGTTGTGATGTCACAGAGAACAAAGAGTTTAGCTGAGGTTTACAGAGCTGGAGCCAGTCAGTCCACTCATAGGAAATCAAGAGCTTGTTTTCAGGCAAAAGTTTTTGGCAATGCTAAAACTAGTATGGTAGTAAATGACTGTCTATGTCCTTCTCAGATTTTCCTACACTATTTTTTGTTTGTTTCCCAAAGAAAAAAATTGAGATTAATACAAAATATTAATTAAAATAAAATACCAGGGATTAATAATCTGTACTAACTCTCAAAGAGGCTACTCTCTTGGTGGCCCCCCAATCACCAGGAATTATCCCACAATGTGAGCACCAGAATCACCAGAGAGCTAAGGAGGCCAATGTGAGCAGGACTTATCTGAGCAGGATGGCATCAGACTTTCAGGGTCTTGTGGTTCAGACCAACATAGCCCACAGGCTCTTGTCAACTGGATCCCTGGTTCTTTGGGTCCACTCAGAGGGTTTAAGACTCTTTCTTATTCACTTAAAAAAGCAGAGAGCTCCATGGCATTGTAATGTGCTTCAAATACCATTTATTTATCTGAGGGGAGTGCTAGATTTTATAGAGGATTCAATTCCTGATGCATCCTGACCAAAAGAGTCTCTGATTTGTAACACCTTAAGGACAATTCTGCCCATGCACAGTTCTTCATATTCCACAGATAAAGACACACTCACAGACATACTGATACATGTACATATTTATATTCAAATAAGGACTATTTTGTGTTCATGTAATATAACTTTATGAGCCCATGTGATTCCCTAGGTTCTAGGGGGGATTGTAAAAGTAGACTATGATACAAGTCTTGCCATCAGTGAGATTACATACAGTCAATGAGAGGACCAGGTATTTTCAGAAGGAGGACCATTTAGTCCAACTCTCATTTTATAGATAAAGAGAATGAGGTTCAGAATGTTTGAATATTTATGTTACACATATATGTAGCAGATGCAGTACTCTATATTCAGTAATTATAAATAATGATTTCAATGACTTACATTAAGACCACTACCACAATTTCTCTCATCCATACTATGTACAAACCAGTGCTAAGTGGTTTGCATGCATTATCTAATTCACCGACCCAGTCAGGCCAGAACTACCACTATCCCCATTTTAAGGGTTAGCTTTGTTGAGGTCACATGGCTAACAATGGAAGAACCAGAGTTTGAATTCAATGCTGTCTCACCTGATGTCCAGTGTTCTTATCCAGGGAGATTTCCATGTGCAGTGAGATTCTTTGCAGGCTTGTGATGAAACAGAAACCCTGACAATCAGTAAATAATAAAATGCTAACTATAATATACCAAGTGCCAAAGCAAAAGTTATAATAACAATGCTATGAGTGATCAGAGAGAGTGAAGATTGCTCTGACTTGTGCCTCCATGAAGAGTGCATGTTAAGTTGTGGAGGAGATACTGAAAATGATGTAGGGGAGGAGTGTGAGGAGCCAGTCCAAAAGAGGTATGTAGTTGAAGGGATAGGATGCAGAGATTAGTGAGGGTCTATGGCACTTTTAAGATGAGCAACCACTTTTTTTATACTTTTATTAGTGCATTGCAATTATGCATCATAGTTCAATGTGATAAAAACATACATGCACATAGCTCTTGGGTATATTTCTTTCTGCATCTCACCCCATTAACCCCTCCTCCATCCCCAAACATGATAGTGAAATTGGTAGTGATATCTTCATATATTGCCAAGGTATTATTTGAACAGTTTCCTTCCTCAATTCTCCTTTTCCCACTCCTCCCTCCTTCCTCCAATCCCCTCCCACTATTCTACTGGTCTCTCCACATTTATCCAAAGTCCCTTATTTTTCCTATTTTCTCTCTAGCTTCCACATATGAGAGGAAACATACAACCCTTCACTTTCTGAGACTGGCTGATCTCACTTAGCATAATATTCTCTAGTTCCATCCATTTTCCTGCAAATGACATAATTTTGTTCTTCTTCTTGTGTGTATATACCACATTTTCTTTATCTATTCATCTGTTGATGGACACTTGAGTTGGTTCCATAATTTGCCTATTGTGAATTGTGCTGCTATTAACATGGGCATACATGTATCTGTAATATATAAAGAACTAAAAAAATAAGCTAATAAAAATGGGCAATTGAACTGAATAGACATTTCTCAGTAAAAGAAATACAATTGGCCAATAAACATATAAAAATGTTCAACATTATTAGCAATTAGGGAAATGCACTACACTGAGATTCTAACTCCAGTTAGAGTGGCAATCATTAAGAACACAAATAATAATAAATGATGGTGAATATGTGGGGAAATAGAAACTTATACACTCCTGACTGGACTGCTAATTAGTACAACCACTATGGACATCAGTGTGGAAGTTCTTCAATAGACTAGGAATGGAACTATCATATGATCCACTGTATCGGTCCTTGGTATTTTTCCATAAGAATTAAAGTTAGACTATTATAGCAACCACTTTTATAGTTACTGCTACTACTTTTGATTTGGTCCTTTTTTCACTTTTTTATTGTTGTTACTTTTATTGGTTTATTATAGTCTCACACCATAATGTAGTACATAGTGATAGTCACATACAGCACACAGCACTTGATGAGTAGGTTTGGTGCTTTTAAAAATTAAATCACTTGTAATCCCAGTTCTTGGGAAGCAGAGACAGGAGGATCCGGGTTCGCAGCCAGCTTCAGCTACTTAGTGAGGTCCTCTGCAACTTAGTGAGACCCTGTTTGAAAATAAGAATTAAAAAATGGGCTGGGGGTGGAGCTCGGAGGTAGAATGCCCCTGGGTTCAACCCCCAGTACTGGAAAAAAATTAAATCATGTGCCTTTTTACCTGGTGGTCCAACTGCTCTTAATCTATGTATTCTTTCACTAAATCAGAGAAGCAAGGCACTATGAAGAGTTTTTCCAGATGTTAATGCATTGTGTTGCATTATATCATGTGGCTGTGACAAATGATATTTTGAGTTTTTATCCTAAAAATGACAAACCAGAGAAATAAAGTATCCAGTAAATGGTCTCTCTTTTGTGTAGGTTTTACCTACACAGACTGCTTTTGGTGGATACTTACGCAATTTATTTTGAGAAAAAGATAATTGTGAAGTGATGATTGGGAGGAAAACTTATAAAGCAAGTATGCTGCTTAGATAGCTTTGGAGGAGAGGAAGAAAAAAAGAAAAAGAGCTATAAAGGACAACTTTCATTTATCTTAGAAGTTGTGCCTATTTCATTGATCTACCCTACACCACTGCTAAGGAAATATTAATAGTAGTTGAGGTTTAAATATTAGATAGCATTGTGACAGTTGAATTAAAACAAAGCAAAAGGTAGACCCCAAAATGACTTGCTTCATAATCTGAAAAAAGTGAGCACATTTGCTACACTTGGTAGGAAATACATATATAGAGCTCTCTGACATCAGTTTAAAATCATACCTTGAATTTTCTTTATCTTTTCTTAAACTAACATATTAGTTTTAGCTCTATCATGGCCAAAAAAAATCTTAACACTGGAAAAACCATTTTCTGAAGTATGTGCTATTTTTATATCAATTGTTGGACATGGTGAACGTTAATGATCTCTGTCACTGTAACGGCATTCCTGTGGATTTCAGCAAGTCAAGTGCTTCTGGCTTATCCTGTTGGTCCTCATACTGTTCACCTGAAGATGACATAGGCTCAAAATAAGGTAGACTGACTTAGCTCTTACATTCCTTCTGAGATGAAAAGAGGAGGTCTGGGGTTGCTTCCAGAATAGCAGCTAACCTTGCAATTGACCACTTGACCATTCAACTATATGTAATATGGCTCTGATTTCAGTATTAAATTGCACACTTAGTGGTGCATACATGACAGGAAGCTCGTTCAATTAAGTTCTATGATTTTTCTTTTGTCTTGAAAGGCATTTTCTTACTTCATAGAAGCAGCCCTTATTAAGTGGAAGAAGGCATATTTGATGCTCTTCACTGTCAAAATGTTCAAATGATGAAAATATCATATTTGATATGCTCCACTGAAAATGTCTTGTCTGCGGAGCAGAGACACATATTCCTGGAGAAGGTTGTCCTGTATTATAGAGCAGGTAAACAAGACAGGGATGGAGGCACTTTACTGACAATTTCCTTTTAGCCCCACATTAATATGTTCAAACTATCTTGATAGTCCTCCAACAGGGTAGATTGGTGCCCCTTGCTTAGATTCTGCTCCTGACAGGCCACGGGCTAGAGGCTGATTCTTGCTGGACTCTGCAGTTTTCTGGCTTTCCTTGTTTGACAGAATCCAATTCTCTTGACCTTCAGGACATGGAGCAGAACTCATTGCTTCCACCTGGCCTACCCAAGTAAGTGAAGTTATGCTCCTAGAATACCGCTGCCATGGTTAGTTTAATTTTAATTTATTGCAGAGATGGTTTTATGCATATGACTTTATAACTGTGCATGCACCTTGAGACCTATGAAGGTCAAATAAATAATAAATGCTCATTAAGAGCTTGGTGGTTTTGCTGAAACTGGCCAACAAAGGTGTCATTGGTGATACTTTCATGTGGACAAATAGTATCCAAGTCAAGTAGGACCTAGTATTAAACTATTAATAGTATTTGGCTTTACAGCCTCAGGAAATTATATGCCAGCCATGCTTTTTCTGTCATTAAATAATGGGAGAGTCTAAAAGTAGGAGTTACTTTGCTATTTAATCTAATTTCCCTTTAAAACGTTGGAATTTTTCTGGATTGCTTTTCTTTGCTCCGTGCATGTGTATTTACACTAGAGAATAGAAGTTCAGGTGAAAAAAGGAGAGAGAAAAAAATTTAGTTCTTACATTTTAAGAAAGTTTCCTCCAGCTTTCAGAGGTTGCAAAAGGAAATCCTGATTTTTACCTGTATATAAGGTGTGGAAAAGGCTATCAAGGTCACCCCAGGCTGCAGCTGTAGAATTCTTGCCATGAAAATTCTGGTATCCAGATATTTTGTGTTCAGATCCTTAAAAGGAGAAGTCTTGCCCTCATCTTTGACATGCTGTCCCTTTCCCCATATCCCTCCGCCTATGGTGGGCTTATCTTCCTTTTGGGGGAGGGGCTGAATCTGGAACAAGAGGTAGTGTGCCCAACCCTTCCTACCTGAAAAATGCTGAAAAAATGTGCTTTTGAATGTGAATAAAGTGAAATTCTCTGAAAAAAGAAAAAAGAACATAAAAATCTGACATTTTGCCGGGCGTGGTGGCGCACACT
>PVJS01021942.1:11935-31121 GCA_004027185.1 Glis glis
AAAAAAAAAAAAAAAAAAAAAAATCTGACATTTTAGCACGCTTGTAATCCAGTACTTAGGAAGCTGAGACAGGAGGATCACAGGTTCAAGGACAGCCTCAGCAAGTAGTGAGACTCTCATCACCCTAGCAAGACCCTGTTTGAAAATAAAAATAAAAAATAGGGCTGAGGATGTAGCTTGGAGGGAGAATGCCTCTGAGTTCAATCTCCAGTACCAAAAAGAAAAAAAATAACCTGACAAACTGACAATTTTGGTTATTAGGACTCATAATCTTACTAAGCAAAATAACCTATTAGTGAAGTTTATGATGCAGTTTAATTATGCTTTAAAAACTTCAGTGTTATCCTGTGTCCCAAGTATGCTCTCTCTCCTGTTAACTTATTAAATGTATCTATGACCTAATTATGCACATACAATTTATTCCCTTTTTTACTCCCATGCTGGGGATCAATTCCAGGCCTCACCCATGCTAGGTCTCTACCTCTGAGCTAATTCCAGCACATTCTCTTTCTTATTTTCAGCATACTTGTAGCTAGGAAAGGAGATCTAAAGTTGGAGTTGATTTTGCTTGTTTAATTGGCTTAAAAGCTATCATAATCTTTTGGGAATTTCAGTTTTCCTATGAGGGAAAACAGATGCCAGCTACTGATTTTAATAACATGGCAATATTCTTAACTGATAAAGGTAACCGTCAAAGATTATTTTATTCTGTATTTCTGAGATGTATCTAAGGCTTATCTTTCTATTTTAAGAACTTTGTTCCTATCATTAACTAAATTAAAAGGGAAGTATCCTGATGTTTGGTTCTGTATAATTCCCAAATTAAATCATCAGTTCTTATCCTACTCCAGGGCCAGTTTTGAACTGGATATGAAATGGTAGAGAAGATAAAGTATAGAAAAGAAGTGGAAAAATAAGAGGGCACATCCCCAAGATTGTTCTTCTTCCTCTGTTTTTTTTTTTTCTTTTTTTTATGGTGCTGTGGACTGAATCCATGGGCATTCTACCTCTGAGCTACACGCCCAGCCCTATTTTATTTCCGTTTTGGAAATAGGATCTAATTAAGTTACTGAGAGCCTCACTAAGTTGCCAAGGCTGGCTTCGAACCTGTAATCTTATCTCAGCCTCCCAAATGTTGGGATTACAGGTGTGCTCCACCATGCCTAACCCTCTGTCTTCTATTTTTTTTTTTTGCAAGTCCTCACAGTGAACTCACTCTAGATTGGATTGTGTCCCTAGCACATGCTTGTAATCCCAGTACTTGGGAGGCTGAGACAGGAGGATCCGGGTTTGCGGCTAGCCTCAGCTACTTAGTGAGGCCCTCCACAACTTAGTGAGACCCTGTTTCAAAATAAAGAATAAAAAATAGGGCTGGGGGGTGGAGCTCGGAGGTAGAATGCCCCTGGGTTCAATCCCCAGTACCACAAAAATAAATAAATAAATAAATAAATAAATAAATAAATAAATAAATAAATTATTGAGATTCGTCCAAAATTCTTGTTTTAGGTGACAGATTTTCTCTAATGTGGGTAAAGTTATTCATTTTTCCATGAGCCAAAACTCCCACTTTAATTCTGATTTGAATTTATTGACTTTAATTACAAATTATACATGAAAAATATTTAAAAAGAAGATTTAATTTAGTCCTGTTAATTCTGCATTGAGAGTCAATGCCTTTAAACTAGCTTCAAGCTGGGCATGGTGGTTCATGCCTGTAATTCCAGTACTTGGGAGGCTGAGACAGGAGGATCTTAGGCTTGAGGTCAGCCTCAGAAACTTAGTGAGACCCTGTTTCAAAATAAAAATAAAGTAAATTAAAATAGGTCTGGGGGTATAGCTTGCGAGGTAGAATGCCCCTGGGTTCAATCTTCAGTACCAAAAAAAAAACACAATACAGCAAACAAACAAACAAACAAACAAAACCAAAACTAAACTAAAAATCAAACTAGCTTCAGTAATGAGTAAAACCTCTACAAATCAGATATATATTGATCAGTATATAATGGCCAAAATAAAGGGATGTTCAGCCATATTTTAGGCATAATTTGAGATATTGCTTTAAACTTATGGGATTCCCAATTTGTAGAAAAGCACATCCGGGTTAAATAAACACATAGTCAAAAATTAGTAGCGACCACCATTTACTAAGAGTATCGAGAGTTCTAAGCACTTTGCAAAGTTTTAGACATGCATTATCTCAGGTATTCCTCATGATCACTGCATGAGGAAAGTATTGATATTTACCCAGTTGACAGATAGAGAAACTGAGACTGCATGTGTGACGGGCCCAAGATGAGTGGAGGAGAGATTTTCCCCTAGTTCTATTGGGCCCTGAAATCTGTGCTTTGAGCCACAGAGCTCCAATATATCTGTGCATGACATTAATTTAAAAATAGTGGAAAGGGATGGGAGGAATTAAGAGCAAAGAGCTTTTATTCTTTCAAAAGAAAATCCGTAGTTAAGAAACTGCAGTATTAAAGGGGTAGCATACTTCTGCCAGGCAACCCCCTCTCCTGTGAATTTAGATCCAATTCACCATCAATATTTTCTGGCAATATTTCTTTCCTTTTACCGCTACATCATTTGTAAGGTTCAGTGTTTCTAGAACTATAACACGCCAATCCTTACCATGCTTTCTCAGCACTATTTGTATTTTAAATTACTGGAACTGTTGCAGCCAATCACATTAGAGGACAGAGGACACCGTTGTTAATTCCAGGCAAAATGTGAAGGGGGCACAAACCCTGAGCACTCCACACAGACATTTCCCAGATGTTTGTCAGACTTGTCTGTTTCCTCTAACTCCCATGCAAACAGAGAGACTCAGAAATATCTGCTTTTTTCCTTTTGTATTGACCAAGTTCTAAGAAGAAAATGTTTTCTTGACCAAGAAAAAAATACTATTGAGTGGTTGTAGTTCAATCTATAATATATTTATTTGTAGCTTCTCTGAAATGTGTCCCCTTTGTGCTGGACTTTTGACTTGATTGCTTTTTTTTTTTTAAGCAACATGGCTCAGTAGACCAAGGGACTTTAAAAATACCCTAAAATGAAGCAAGAGAAAAATTTCAAGGAAAGGGTTTGACATTAGAAAGCAAAACGGGAATAGAAGAAATTCTCCTTTAGAAAAGCTCTGATTTATTTAGGATCTCTAATTCAACTTCCTGTTGATGGATGTTCCTTTAAAAGAAACTAAATTCCTTTCTAAGTATTAATTTCCCCATTTATGAAATTGTATTACTATTCCTTCCACACTTATACTATGAGCTCCTGATGGTAAATGGGTAAAATTATAAGCAGACCTTTCAAGTTACATGATTCTAATTATATTGGTAAAAATATTAAAAAATCAATGTTAATAGGTAAAGGAAATTTTCCATATATGAGTGAACAATGGCTCCTACAATTGAGTGTTTAGACATATTTGAATTTGGACAGAGAACCCACAAGCCATATTAAAAGAAAAAGAAAAATGGCAAGGTGTGTGGATGTGTGTGTGTGGGGGGTGCCAAGGAACACACTGAATATGCTTGCAGTCATTCAGTGCTTTCGACAATGAGATAAATGTTGCATCCATTAGGAAGAGATTTTTACTACTACTATTTTTGCCATCAGAAGACCTGAGTATTCAATAAAGTCCAACATAGTGCTTAGAATATCAAAGATACAAAATCAGTCTCTGCTAATTTGACAGCATTTCTCTTTTTAGTTATTATCTTTTATTAAAAAATGCAAAGGAACATGACTTACATAGCCTACACACAGTGAATTAATTGTTAACACAGAACAACAGTGTTTAAGAGCACAAATCTTAAGACTCAGACCTGGGCTTGAATGTAGCTCCTCTTACAGTGTGTACCTGGGGTTAAGGCAAAAAAGTCTTTCATCCTCCCTGTCTCATCTTTAAAATGGGGGGAAATAATACCTATACTACAGTTTTTATATAAATTAAAGAAAGCATTTAAAGTGTTCAGTACATTGTAGGTACATAGCAATTGCCCACTAAGTGTAGCAATTATTATTCATGGTGGTAGTAGTAATCTCTTTTTTAAAATTTAATATTTAAATGGATACATAAAAACCTAAATATTGATAATTTAGTGGTCCTTCCTTCCTTCCTTCCTTCCTTCCTTCCTTCTTTCCTTCCTTCCTTTCTTCTCCCTACAAATAGGAGAAAGTATTTCAGGGGATTACTGTAATGAAATGCCTCTATTATTATAATGCTCTCACGTGATAATTCTCTACTAATATTGAGTGTTATCACTAAATATGCTGATGGACAATGTTAAAGGTAAGCTTTTGGGAATTTTATTTTATTGTATTTATTTGTGGTACTGGGGATTGAACCCAGGTGCATTCTACTTCTGAGCTATACCCCAACCCTTTTTATTTTTGGTTTTGAATCAGGGTCTTGCTAGGTTGCTGAGGGTCTTTTTAGGTTGCTGATTCGAACCTGTGATCCTCCTGTCTCAGTCTCCCAAGTACTAGGATTACAGGTGTGGGCCACCATGCCCGACTCATCTATCAACTCCTCTCTTCCATCTCTGTAACCATTATCTTTATCTTTATCAGTTCATGGCAGAATAGGTTACTGTTAGTTTCTACTTCACTGGAGCTCTTTTGGCTGAGGTTCCAGGGCTGTCTTGAAAACATTTGGAGGAGCCTTGGCCTTGTGGAGGTGAGCACCTGAATGCCTGCTCACTCTCATGCAACAACAGAGGGAGCTAGTCACACTTCATTGTCCTTTCTCCTCATACCTGAGAAGAAAAGAAAAATACACGAGGTTAGCTTCCTGGGGCTGCTGTAACACAGTACTGCAAACTGGATGGCTTGAAACCACAGTGTGAGACTTATCTAACAGTCCCAGGGGCTAGCAGTCTAAAATCAAGGTATCAGCAGGACTGTGCTTCCCCTGAAACAAGGAGAATCCTTCCTTGCCTCTTCCCGGTGTTTTTCAGGCTCTTTGGTGCTCTTCAACTTGTAGATGCAAACATCTGCATTCATTGTTTCTCCCAACCACTTGGCTGTCTTCTTCCTGTGTATTTTTCCTCCTCTTTATAAGGTTATGATCATATTGGATTAAGGGTGTATCTTAGTAAAGTATGACCTCATTTTAACTAATTACACCTACAGAAACCCTATTTCCAAATAAGGTCACATACAAGATACCAAAGGTTGGGATTTGGACACATTTTGGGGGTGATGAAATTCAATCCATGATATAATGCTTATTCCAAGTGAAATAGTTTTTCGAGTAATTCCAGTGAGTCAGAATAAATTTGACATTGTTATAAATACTGGTAAGAAATTATTAAGAGGTTACTCTGCCAGGTACAGTGGTGTGTGCCTATAATTCTAGCTACTATGGAGCCTGGGGCAGGAGAATTGCAAGTTTGAGGCCAGCCTCAGCAACCTATCTCAAAAATGAAAATATAGTTCAATGGTAAAGTACCCCTGGGTTCTATCCCCAGTACTACACACACACGCACACACACACACACACACACACACACACACACACACAGATTATTTAACCAACAGATGTTTATTGAGCCTGTAATGTATCTACTGTGTAAGTATCAGATAACCTATCTTCACAGAGTTCAAAATTTACTTGAAAAGTATAGGATATTATACATATTTATAAATAAGTGGAGAAATAGTTTTTCATTTTAAAACATAGTCAACAACCCAGAAATAAACAAAAAGTGTGCCTGTCTAGCTCAAAATAAAGTCTCAATGTCTGAGAATTAAATGCACGTATTTGCTTTATAGAATATTACGCTAAGTGAGATTAGTCAGTCCCAAAAAATGAAAGGTCAGATATTTTCCCTCATATGTGGAAATTAGGGTGAAATTGGGACACAAAAGTGTCTCTAGACAAAGGAGGAAAAACCTTAGTGGAGTGATGGAGGGGGACTAAGGGAGGGAGGCTGGTGGGGAAGGGAGACTCGATGAAGGAAGCACTTCAGTGGACATAATGAAAATACACAAAATTATCAATGCCAATCTCAGTGTCATGCATGGGGAGGATGAGGGAGTGGGGTGGGAATTGGGGGGCTCACAGAATGCTGTGTGCATGTATGTCTCTATCACTCTGAACTTCATCATGATGTATGATCACAATGCACTAATAAAAAGAAAAGAGAAAAATCATTTAATACTAACCTTTTGATTCCTATGTAACATAATTCTAGCAATCATATTCATTTGATTTTCAGTTTAGAGAAGATTAGCCATTCATACTTAGAGCAGTGAGAATGAGGATTTGTGTGCATGTGTGCCTCTACCACTCTGAACCTCATTAAGATGTATGATTACAATGCACCAATTAAAAAAAAAAAAAACCCGGGCCAGGCGTGGTGGTGCACGCTTGTAATCCCAGTACTTTGGGAGGCAGAGACTGGAGGATCCGGGTTCGCGGCCAGCCTCAGCACTCTTTCTCGCTCTCTCTCTCTTTCTCTCTCTCTCTCTCTCTCTCTCTCGCTCTCTCTTTCCCCTTGGTGAGGCCCTCCGCAACTTCGTGAAACCCGGTTTCAAAATAAAGTATAAAAAAAATAGGGCCGGGGGCGTAGCGCGGAGGTAGAACGCCCCTGCGTTCAATCCCCGGTACCGCAAAAACAAACAAACAAACAAACAAACAAACAAACAAACACCCTAATACAAAAGTGGAAAGATGAAGGGAAAAAATAGGAGAACTGAAAACTTATTGTTTTCTGGATCACTTACTGTAGAGACAAGCCTGTATGGTCTGTAAGGTTTTGTGAACCTTAGGCATTGCATTACAATATAATAATCTGTTCAAAGAAATAGTCTCAATGTATTGACCAACACTTAGATTCCGATCAATATATTATTCTATTCAGCAAAGCAGACAGATAACACATTTTAGAGTTTTTCCAAAAGTTTTTAAAAAAATTAAATAATAATAGGCAAGCTCTTTACAAAACCTAGTTATCTGTAATGACACAGTTTATGAACATTCTGGGCAGTTCTTTCTCTTTTTTTTCTTTTTTGCTTAAGAAGTGTAAATGAGTGGCAAGGAGTTGTTTAGCATTTCAAAGTGGAGGAGAGAGATACAAATACTGGGCTGGAACAGTCATAAATAATGTAAAAAATGCCAATGGTCAGGACTACTTGGTTTCTCCTTCAGACTTGGAAGCAAAACTGGATTTACTATGCTTCAGAGTTGTATGAATCCAAAGATATGGTTTCTAGCACCTTTCCCATTAAAAGTAGCCTACCTGATCCACCATATGATCCAGCCATACCACTGGTATCTTTCCAAAGGGATTGAAATCAGAATGTTATAGTGATACATGTATATCCATGTTTATAGTAGTGTAATTCACAATAGTCAAATTATGGAACCAACTTAGGTGTCCAACAGATGAATGGATTGCAAATAATGGGATATACACACAATGGAATTCTACTCAGCAATAAAGAAGAACAAAATTATGTCGTTTGCAGGAAAATGGATGGACCTGGAAAACATTAAGTGAGATTAGCCAGTCACAGAAAGTGAAGAGTCATATGTTTTCTCTCATATGCAGAAGCTAGGGAGAATTCTGGATACAAGAGGGACCTTAAATAATGGAGGAGAAACCCCAGTGGAGTGAGGGAAGTGATCTAGGGGAAGGTGGAGGGAGCAAGGAAGAATTAATGTAGGAAACACTTCCATTGGCATTATGTACATAATGTGAGAATATCAAAGTCAATCTCAATATCATGTATGGGGGAGTGGGGAGGGAGCCAGGGGAAAGCCCACCAAGCGCGGTGTGAATGTATGTCACTATCACTATGAACTATATTATGATGTGAGACTATCCAAAAAAAAAAAAGAAAGAAAGAAAGAAATGCTTCAATCTGACCAACAGGAAAGTCACACTGCCAGTCAGTTTCTGATCCATGTGGGTCTCAAACCTACAGTATCAGGTATGACAGAGGTCTTAACAGATAGGCTACTCTTTTTTATACTTTTATTGGTGCATTATAGTCTCACATCATAATGTAGTTCATAGTGACAAGGACATACATGCACACACCACTTGCTGAGATTTCCCCCAGCTCCCTCCCCACTCTCCCATGCATGTTATTGAAATTGGCATTGGTATTCTCCCATATGTACATAATGTCATAGAAGTGTTTCCTTCATTAATTCTCCATGCCCACCCCCATCTTCCCCTAGACCACCTCTCTCACTCCACCGGGGTTTCTCCTCCAGTATCTAAAGTCCCTCTTGTATTCTCATTACTCCCTAGCTTATGAGACAAAATATATGACCCTTCACTTTCTGTGACTCGCTAATCTCACTTAACATAGCGTTCTCCGGGGCCATAGATTCGAGCATTTCTAAGACAGGCACTACAATCTTAAATGCCTTTAATGCTTTTAGGGGCACAGTAGGAAATAGGAATGTGCCAGGTGTGAGAGCTTATTTGGAGACAAATTGGCTCACAATGTGCACTTTTTTTTTTTTTTTTTTTTGCGGTACCGGGGGATTGAACGCAGGGGCGTTCTACCTCCGCGCTACGCCCCCGGCCCTATTTTTTTTTTATACTTTATTTTGAAACCGGGTCTCACAAAGTTGCAGAGGGCCTCACTAAGGAGAGAGAGAGAGAGAGAGAGAGAGAGAGCTGAGGCTGGCCGCGAACCCGGATCCTCCGGTCTCCGCCTCCCAAAGTACTGGGATTACAAGTGTGCACCACCATGCCCGGCTCAGTGTGCACTTCTGAAAACATCAATTTTCACATTTTCTTAATAATATGTGCTTGTTGAGTCATCTAATCCAGAACTAAATTCAGATCTAGAACCTCCAGATCTCAGTTCTGGCATTTAACATCAATCCATCCAGGTCCAGACCCAACAAAACCATGGGTTTTTATGGCTTCCACATGCTGTCCTTCCCTTTGATGTACCTTGACATAATGGCCTTGATGTTCTGGAAAGTGAGAAGTGACAGAATATCTATCTTTTCTACAAAACTCTTTTAAGAACACTGATCCTGTGAGATATTCCTAGAAAATAGAATCCAGTGATCAAATAATTTTGGGAGACAATACATAACATACCCCTGTTAATGTCCATAGTATACTTTCACATATAAAAGTTCTGGGAAAAATTTCACTGAGGAAAATAATTTAATTCAATACTAACTGCTTTTGTTTGGTTATTTAACTCCCCCGCCCCAAGAACTAATATTCCAATGGGCATGCTCTGGAATGCTAAATTAGAAACACTGCATTATATTGAACAACTGAGAGAGGAAGAATTATGGAAAGAGGTTATATAACCTTTGTGTGTGTGTGTGTGTGTGTGTGTGTGTGTGTGTGTGTGTATGTGTGTGCGCGCGCGCGCGCATGCACGTGTGTATGTTTGTGTATATGTTACTGGGGATTGAACCCAGGGGCATTGTACCTCTGAGCTACATCCTAGCCCTTTGTAATTTTGTTGTTGTTGTTGTTTTGTTTTGAAACAGGGTTTCTCTAGGTTGCTGAGTGTCTCACTACATTGCTGAGGCTGTCCTCAAACCTGCCATCGTCTTGTCTCAGCCTTTCAAGTACTGGGATTACAGGCTTGTGCCACCACACCTGGCTCAACGTTTGAACATGCAAAGATTTTATATAACTTTTTATGTGCTAAAAGAATAACACTTGCTTTTCAGCTTCCATACAAAGAGGGATTGCCCATCAACATGGTCCCACTTTGTCTCTCTAATAAGTGCTGGGAGGAAAGCTTTGGCCCCTTTCTCTACCTATTATTCCCCAGAAAGAAGAATGGCTTCTCTGAGTCAGCCATGTCCTAGTTACTAGCAGGCCAGCTAACTCTGATGCCCAAATCTGGAAACAGGCTATATAGTTTTTTTTCCCTTGGACCATGTGTTTGTTAAAGACAGGGTATCTCTTTCTCTTCTATATTGGATATATGCTAGGGCAGGGCATCTTTCTGCCCTGGCAGGAAGGAAATTCTGCCTCCTCTAATATAGCTTTACTAGGCAGACCCCTGTGTTGGACATTACAGCTCAGCTGATCTGCATCTTGCCCCATTTGATTTAAATCTTTACATACATTCTCAATTGGCTATTACTTTCAGGTGAAGAGGAGGCAGTAGTAGGCTTGAGGTAGCAACTTCTCCCACAGCATTACACATTATGTGCAAAATAAATGATAAAGTCTACTAAACCATTGCCCATGAGCATCAGAACCTCTGTGTGGACTGTTGACTACTGTGGATCCAGGGAGAGAGAGAGAGAGAATGAATACGATGTTTATCATTGAGAACATGTTGTTTTTCTAGGTTCCTATTTTAAAAATTATAACCTTCAAAAATCAGTTATCGATGACCCTTTGCATCTCAGACTATAATTTTTTGAGGGAATGATGTAATCGGCTGCTCTATTTCTAATCTTGAGAATATTTGGTTTTGGGTGTATTTCAAATTGTTGTTAGACTGATATGAAAATGCTTCTTAGTGCTCAAAATCCAGGACAAAGGTTATTTCCACCAAGCTCCATAGAAAGTAATAAATAATTCTGAAATATTGTTTTAAAATAAGAATATGAAATATAGCTTGTCAGGACTTCAAGTCTACGTTGGCTTATTGTTGCCAGCACAGCAGGTACAAGGAAGTCTCTTGCTTCTGGCCTGGCATTTCAGCTGCGTGGAGTGATCCTTTCCTGCTAAGGCTTGCTGATCAGATCATCTGCCCCATTCTTCTAAAACCTTGTATTCCATGTCAATGCATCTTAATTGTACTAATTCTCTCTGCTTCATCACTATGTCAATAAAGATTCTGCCTTGAAGACTGTTTTTGCAATATCTGGAATTGTGATAAATAATACATTTCTGATAATATATTAAGACTATTTAAATGGAAGCACTACTAAAGCTAATATAGAGACAAGAAAAGAGCATCATTACTTTCATACATAAGAGCTTGGGAGGGTTTATTTCTGTAACAATAATGGTATCTTGGGATTTGGTCTAGAATGCAAGGGAAATATAGGCTGTCTGCACCTGCCTCATCGCTTCACAGATGATGTTGTAGAAGTGAAATGCAAAATTCTTTCTTAAGCACTTGCTAGTAACTTTAAATACTATCCTTGTATTCTTTCCCTTGACAGAAGAAAAAATTATGTATATGAGCTATTTTATCCTCTATCTATATATTCCATTCATAATTTAAAAACATTATTTTAAGCTACATAGTTTAAAAGCAACCTGCATCACACATTGCTGTTGCCACAAATGACATTTTACAAGTGTAGATGTTTATCATTTCCTTTGAGCTTTATTGTTAAAGCAAGTGGCATAAAATCAGAATAACCGAGTCAGTTTGTACTGTTAGAAAGGAAATACAATTGGGTTCTGGATGCGTAGCCACTTTCCAAATTGCGTGTTCGTTGTGTAAGTTTACAGTCTCCCCTTGTCTATCTGCAGCTCCTATGCCACTTTGAGAAAGATCTTAGAAGCAGGAATCGTGGGCTTGGGAAGAAGGTCAGAACCTCCACTGCCTGCCCTTTTCACCCACTAAGATGCTTTATTGACCCAAGAGGTGATGAGGCAGTAATGTTTTAAAAAGCTTCCCATTAAAACAACTACATTCTAAAATCAAAGAACATCATCTTTTGAGCATCCCTCTTTAAAGACTACCTTGCTGACGTTTAACCAGTGTTGCACCGAGGCTAAGCCCCTCGGCTGTGACCACGCTCTGCGCTTAGCATGTTTCAGCTTGAATCCCAGCATTGGCAGGCAGATTGGGGATCATAGACCCTGGCATACAGCAATGGTTTTCTAGATCCACAGGAGACACTCAAGACGAGGAACAGAGAAAGAGAAGGGGGTGGATTCACCTCTCTGTAATCCGCAAACCTTTCCGATGCCCTTACAAGGATTTTGAGTGCATTTGTGCCGGTATCAGCAATGGCGAAGTTCACCTTCACTAAAATCTAATTCCAGCACTAACTGGCAGGCCAGCACTAGTGAAAATAACATTCCAGTTTCCTCCATGACCTCAGTCCCGACATGATAACGGGAGCCCTCAACAGCTCATTTCTAGCTTGGAATTCTTGATGGTTTATTTAGTTTGACTGACTGTTGGAGATTGCCATTATGAATACAGTTGCTAGGGAAGGCCTGCCTTAGTGCTGTTTGGCTTTTAAAGGGGTCAGGATTTTGTAAGATCTCAAATAACACTTATGGCTTAATGTCTGCAAACAATGCAGCGTTTAACATTTACTATGCATGAAGGGGATCATAGTTCATCGTTTATTATTCAAATATTATGTAAAATATTTTCATGATGGAATATGAAGAATGTGTTCCAAATGTTTATGTATATAAAAAACACAATAAATTTACCTTAAAACATCAATATCTAATCAAAGAGGTATTTGGAATTTTGTGACATGGAGTTAAATTTAAATTTTTCAAAATTCAGACTTTTAATCACATACCTTTCAAGTGAGTTAGACTAAGCTCTGGTAATCTTCAATGAGTGAACATTTTTTTCTATATTTTGGAGAATCACAGTTTTAATGATAGGGAAAGGTTTGGTGACTGGTTTGTCAGAATTTAAATACATAAATTTCTCAAATAAAAAATGGATTGCTTTCTCTGTTTTCTCATTTCACATGTTTCAACATGTTTTGGTTTTCTAGATTAGATTTCTAAATCTAATCTGGAATTTCCTCTCAAACAAGAAAATAGATTTCAGTAGACTATCAGAACCAAATAAGTTGTGTTAGAATGTACATGGATCCAATGGTGATGATCTATTAACGTAATATAGAAGTAATACAAATATTTAACTACTGATTTTGTAGCGAGGCATCTGTTTTGTAAGAAGAGTGACCTCAATTAATGCAGATGCTGCAGATTTGAGAGGGAGCTGACAAATAACAATCAAGAGTCCTAAATCCCTTTATAGATTTTATCCATTTGTTTTAGAAATGAACCATTTCCAAATTATTATTTTAATTATGCATGACACTTAATAGTACATCCTGCAAAAGTGATAAATTCTTCATAATATTTAACCTCATTATAACTCACATTAAATCTTTCTAGGAAGGGGTGACAATTTAGCTTTATATGAGAATCACAAGGACTGTGAGTTAACCGAGTCAGTTTCCCCCATCCGCCTTCATCTGCCTTCTCTCCTTTGTATCTGCTTGCCTTCATTTTGTATTGTTTCTTTTTACTTCCCCTACCGCTGTACATAACACAATATTCCTGTGCTTAACACATATTAAGTACAAAATATCTATGAACATACTGTTTGGTGCTAAGAAAATGTTCTCATATTTAAAAATTTCACTTGCCCCAAACAACATAGTCAATTAGAGATAGATCCAGCACTGGAAATCATACCTTTGAACTGTATCATCCCATAATATACTTGACAATTTTATTTATGAACATGATTAAAACTTCTACTTAAATGGAATATTTCATGTTTTGACTTAGGGGTTTAGTTTGTTCCCAAATTATACTTCTAAGGTTTGAATTATTAGTTGCCATTGACTTTAATTAAACTCATTATAGCCTCACATGTCTGGCACTTGTTCGAGGGTGGGGGAGATCAAGTTTGAGCCAAGTGGCTTACTGCAAGCTTTCTCAGCAAATAACCTTAATAAACCATGCTGGACTCCAACTCAGTAATTGCTACTTGATCCTGGCCAATGTTTTTATGCTAAAAAAATATGTGTTCACCTTCCTTATTCTTCAACAAAGGATGCACTCTGTTCAAGTGAATGCCTTTGGTGATTTGGTTTGAATGGAAGTGCAGGAAAAAAATGATTTTCTCATTATTTCCTTTATGCAGGATGGGCTCTCCACTAAAGTAAGAAGTGGATAAATAGAACTAGCTAATTGGGGCCCTCTTAATCTGTGTTACCTGGGTACCTAAGAATTCAGTTAGGAAGGGAAGGTATCAGCCATACACATGCTCTGATGGCACAATGCCACACACTCCCATGTCTGGAGGCATCCAGATGGCTTACCAAATCTCTCTGATTCATATAGGTGTCTCTTTTTGTGTATACAATGCTACTGGAACAATTAAAAAAATATCTGAGTCCAAACTCTTTAATGATCCAAGTTTCCAAGTTCTGGGTCTTGGTTTTTATTTTAATTTTTAAACATGCATTTACTTATTTAATATTCCAGGTTCTTCACAAATGATATAACAGAAACCTGGAAAAGTGGAAGAATTATCCAAGGTCATCTGGACTACTACCACATACCCGACTGTCTCTACGAATATTGTGAGCATTAGAATACTAGTTTTCCCACTGATACTGACAATACACATCGAAACTCCTAACCCTTCCTATTTGTCAAGGTGGACCAGAGAAAAGGGAAGGCAACATACAATTGCATATCTCTTTATAGTTTTCAAAGCATGTTTGCCTATGGAAATCCTAGTCATTTTATTGTTTTTGCAAGTATTTATTCAACAACTATTTGCTAAAACCTTTTCCACCAGTGTCCTGATCTCTGTGTTTACTAGATGTCTAGTCTCTTTGTCCTCTCTCCCATCCCACTCCTCAGATCTTAGATCCTCTAATTCAACTTTGTTTTGTGAGGTGTGAATAATGTCTATTTTAATTTTCTCCAAGCCCTAAATGAAGAAATGAGAAATGTAGCCAGGCATGGTGGTATATACCTGTAATCCCAGTAATTGGAAGGCTAAGACGGGAGAATTGCAGGCTCAAGACCAGTCTTGACCTTGCTTCAAAATTAAAAAAATAAATAAAAATAAAAAGGTCTGGAGGTGTACCTTGGAGGTAGACTGTCCCTGGGTTCAATCCCCACTACCAGAGAGAGAGAGAGAGAGAGAGAGAGAGAGAGAAAGAGAGAGAGAGAAATGTGATGAAGCAGACATGGTAGCCATGGTAGCACTTGCCTATAGTCCCAGTTACTTGGGAGGCTAAGGTAGGAGATTTGCTTGAGCCCAGGAATTCAAGACTACCCTGGTCAACATAGTGAAATCCCATCTCAGAAAAACAAAACAAAACAAAACAAAACAAAAAAGAAAAGAAAGAAAAAGAAAGAGATAAATGTGAATAGGTGAGAGCATGGTATTGAAAACACATATACAGGACAGGGTGTCAAATGATCATTAGTTTCCATGAATTTCCTGGCTATAAACTCTGATTATCCCCCTTGCTCTACCTTCAACATCAACAAGGTTATGTCTTTATCTTAGAAATACAGGAGACTATAAGGTCATGAGTGTACATTAAATTTTGCAGTTGTCAAGGAAGAAAAGAGTGATCAGGAATGGTAGCGATGGGGCGATAGCTCTTAAAGGAAGAAGGAAGTGTGTTCTTTTATGTGTGTGTGTGTGTGTGTGTGTGTATGTGTGTGTGTGCACGCATGTGCACGCGTGCACATGGCCATGTCCAGGCATGCACTTGTACATGGGCCAAATGAAGAGGTGAGTCTAAAGATAGAGAAGATAGGCTGGTGATGACTGAGGAGAAGACAGTGGTGAAGGAGGTGGCAAGAAGTCTTCTTGAGGCAAAGCTTATTATTGGAGCCTCCAGAGGAGTGCACAGTAGCTTAGAGTTAAGAAAATTCTATTCTCCCTGCCTGGGGTGAGCAGATATTATGACATTTTTAAATTGGAATTTTGAGTGCATTTTCCATAGGATATTATTGGTAGTTGTTAAATTCTTCACTATTACTTATCAAATGCATCATATAAGATTATATAAGAATTATGTGTATGGGAATATGTGTTTTGAATTCTTCATACTGAATTAGCAAAGTGGCTTTTGGAACACAAACCATTTCTGAGATGGAGAGGGCCTACATTAGATTGCAGTGTCAACTCTAATTGTATGTAGACATCTTGAATCACTATTCAATTAACACAAACATCATGACAGAAAAGATCAGCAGGGATTTAATCATTAGGAGAAAGTTGATATTTAACAGGATTCAAGGCTTTGGTAAAAATTGGACTTTGTTTCTTTAGTACAAAAGAGAGTAAACAGAAAGTAACACTTGTTAAATACAGCTTTCAGGGTCTATGGTAAATGCTTTATATGATCTCAGTTAATTCTTACAAGAATGAAGTGAATTGAGCATGATTATCACCGTTTATGTGTGAGAGAAGGAGAATCGGTGAGTTAAGAAATTTGCAAGGGCCGATAAGCCTAAATTTGGTTTATTTGTTTTGCTTCACTATATAAAGTGCTTTTGTAGCCTGTTTCTTCTTGTAGTGTCTTCCTTCTAGATCCTTCCTTTGACCAAATCTACCACAAAGGAATCAAGTTGAGCTTTCCTTTTCCCTGTGTAGTGTCAATGACCAATGAGGTCACTGTAAAGGCAACTTGATTCACTCATTAACTTATCTAATATAACCAAAAACTTAGAACAAAGTTATTTAAAAAACTGTTAGCATTGTTGATTGTAGCCACAATTTCCAAAAGAAGTAAAAGCTAAAATAATCCACATTTAAAAATATCCAGACCTTTACACATTTCATTTTAACACTTGATGACATTTAGATATAATCTCTATATGGTATCCATTAAGACCCAAATAAAAAGTACTGCCTATAAAGGTAAAATATGGCATTTCATTTGATACAAGGATTTCACAGCCATCTAATATTCCTCATTCAAATGAGAAAACTTGTCATGCTGTGGCCCCTGTTATTGTCACACCTCAAATAACTTGCCTAATCCAAGAGTAGTTACCATAGTTGGAACTATTATAGATCAATGCAGTCATAATAAGGTTTAATTAATGTTAAGTTTGAATTGAATTTTATTTCCATATAATCTATATCAATGATCTCTGGGCATAAGATGCACAGTATTTGAATACTTATTTACATAAATCAGTGAATAGTCAATAGTACAAAGAAAAGACATTTATTTCATCCTTAAATGGCATTCCTGTTTTTGTTCTAGTTGCCAATTTTATACCACGGGCAAAATATTGATATTACAAAAGAAATGTAACTTTGGAAGTTATTTTCTCTATGATATAGTAAAATAAAAATATTCTTAAATTGACGGATGTGGTGGCACATGCCTGTAATCTCAGTACTTGGGAGGCTGCAACAGGAGAATGGCAAGTTCGAGGCCAGCCTTAGCAACTTAGTGACACTCTCTTTCAAAATAAAAAGTAAAATAGGGCTGGGTGGTGTATCTCGGAGGTAGAATGTCACTAGTGCCCCCCCAAAAAGAAAAAGAAAAATATTCTTAAATGTATGTCCTGTAGTTTAGTTGGGTATATTTTCAAGGGAAAAGAAAAAAAGAAGCCGGGCGTGGTGGCGCACGCTTGTAATCCCAGTACTTTGGGAGGTGGAGACCGGAGGATCCAGGTTTGCGGCCAGCCTCAGCTCTCTCTCTCTCTCTCTCTCTCTCTCTCTCTCTCCCTGTCTCTCTCTCTCTCTCTCTCTCTCTCTACCTAGTGAGGCCCTCCGCAACTTCATGAGACCCGGTTTCAAAATAAAGTATAAAAAAATAGGGCCAGGGTGGAGTGCGGAGGTAGAACACCCCTGGGTTCAATCCCCGGTACCGCAAAAAAGGAAAAAAAAAGAAAGAAAAGAAATTAAAGTGCATATTAGATTAGAAAGTAAAGTAACACCATTATGTATTAGGAAATCTTCAACTGGTCATACTGGGCCAACAAAATATGTAAAGGTATGAGTAAAAAAAAAATGAGTCAGGCCTAGATAATGTGCATTAGAAGATGTCTTGCACAACCACATATAGAATACCACATTTCAATGTTAATGTATCCAAGTGTCAGTTCCAAATCCTGTAAAACCACACAGTCTTTTCCTGGCTCTCCCCATTTCCCTGGACATAGCATATATGGTTTGTGACCCTCCCCCCACTCCACTCCCTGCAAAAACTCCTTTCCCCATCACAATTTAATACCCACATAACAGTTCAAGAAGTTTCTTGATTTCAAGTTTTAGACCAGAAATATTATTTTAGCTTAAGAATTTTATTTATTTTTCTAGATCGAAGCTCCAAAAATATCATCCAAAATCAAGCAACCGGAAATGCAATCTTAGACACATCATTAGAACCAATATAGCTCCTATCATTTTATGGATGAATCAGACTTCCCTCTCTCACTAATCTAATTGAAAGTCATCTCCTGGTTTTTTTTTTTTTTTTGGCTCTCCCACACAATTGCTATCTAGTGTGAAAATGTGTCAAGTAGAGGACACATTCAGTGTGCTTCTTTGAAGAACAAGTTCTTGCCTAAGAGAAGAACGAAGCAACAAGGTAGTCTTTATTCACTCATCCTATTTAATATCTTAGGCCCAGCAGGTTCTCTGAAACGTGTCAATCTCCCTCTTACTTGACAGCCTTCTCATAGGCAAAGTGCTTTGCATTCATTTGGCAACATGTTCATGGTTGGTACCTGTTCCACCAGAGAATTTTAATATTCACGAGGCATTTGGTATTACTTCTGTCTGAAAGGTTTTCAGTAGAATTTAGGAATATCTCAAGCTACTCATCTTCTAAGAACTAGAAAACAAATAAGAGATGCCTTTTCTCTCCCTCTCCTACTTTTATTTATTTGTTTTTCACTTTGACTTAGTGTTAGCTGCAAGACTTCTGTGAATTTGTTTATCTTTCCCATTTGTACAGTCCCTTTTTTGTAACCAAGGGGATGGGACCTCAGACAGCATCATACATGTCATTCCTGGAAATAATGACTTATTGGTACATCTGACAATGATGTTACAAGTCTTGAAATAGCAGCCAATTCAATTTAACCTAAACTGATTTTTCCAGGTGTCATCTCTCAATGTGTGGAGCCAAGGTGTTTTAGTAGAAAACTTGAAAAACAAGCCCATGAAACAGAGAAGTGGTAAAGAATAGTTCACTAGTATGCATGTATGATTGTTCTGATATACAGTGTTTGAAATATTGGTTTGCCTTTAATTTTATTTAAAAATTTCAAAGGAGGTAATCTTGAAAACCGGTAATACATTCTTTTCTTTTTTTTTTTTTTTATTGGTGCATTGTAGTCTCACTTCACAATGAGTATCAGTTTGGTGTTAACATACATGCACACAGCTCTTGGTGTCCCTCCCCCCGCTTCCCCCCCCGCCTCCCCCCCACATGTAGCACTGAGAATGATGTTGGTATAATCTCACATATACACATTGTTTATGACAGTAATTCCATGGATTCACT
>PVJS01021943.1:0-31011 GCA_004027185.1 Glis glis
AGGCGGAGACCAGAGGATCCGGTTTCCGGGCCAGCCTCAGCTACTTAGTGAGGCCCTCCGCAACTTTGTGAGACCCGCTTTCAAAATAAAGTATAAAAAATAGGGCCGGGGATATAGCTCGGAGGTAAAACGCCCCTGGGTTCAATCCCTGGTACCACAAAAAAAAAAAAAAGTTCATAATAAAGCCGGGAATGGTGGCGCACACTTGTAATCCCAGTACTTGGGAGGCTGAGACAGGAGGATCCCACGTTTGCAGCCAGCCTCAGCTACTTAGTGAGGCCCTCCGTAACTTAGTGATACCCTGTTTCAAAATAAAGAATAAAAAATAGGGCTGGGGGTGTAGCTTGGAGGTAGAAAGCCTCTGGGTTCAATCCCCAGTGCTGTAAAAAAAAAAGTTCATAATATCATGCCTGGGAATGTAGTAAATGCTCAAATATGGTACCTATTAATAAATAGTTTTAATTATGGAGCCAGGTATTATTAGGCTTTTCTTTTCTTTCTTTCTTTTTTTTTTTTTTTTTTTTGGTTGTTGTTGTATTGGGGATTGAACCCCGGGGAATTCTACCTCTGAGCTATATCCCCAGCCCTCTTTAATATTTATTTTGAAACAGGGTCTTGCTATGTTTCTGAGGCTGGCTGCAAACGTGTGATCCTCCTGTCTCAGCCTCCCAAGTACTGGGATTACAGACATGACCACCTTGCCCGGCTCCTGAGGCTGGCTATAAATCGGAGATACTCATATCTCAGTCTTCCAAGTACTGAGATTACAAGCCTGCGCCACCACACCGGGTTGCATTTTTCTTTCTTTCTTTCTTTCTTTTTTTTTTTGCGGTATCAGGGATTGAACCCAGGGGCATTCTACCTCTGAGCTACACCCCCGAGCTACACCCCCGGCCCTATTTTTTATACTTTATTTTGAAACCGGGTCTCATGAAGTTGCAGAGGGCCTCACTAAGTAGCTGAGGCTGGCCGAGAACCGGGATCCTCCGGACTCTGCCTCCCAAGTACTGGGATTACAAGCATGCGCCACCACGCCCGGCCTCGGGTTGCATTTTTCTTTCAAATACTTGGTTAATCTTCATATATCTTAAGATCATGCAGCAACATATATAAATATCATTGATTCTTTTAATCCTCACAATAAACCTGTTCAAGTAAGTATTATAACTAGTCATGCTTTATATTAAGGAAACTGAGCCTCACAGGAACTCCTTAGAGCCAGGATTTGCTCGAGGCCACTTGATTGGTAAGTGTGTACCTGACAGAGTAGCCCAAGGTCATTTCATTCCAGTCAAACTCATGTTCTTAAAGATAGATAAAAAAGCCCAGGTGGCCGGGTGTGGTGGCGCACGCTTGTAATCCCAGTCCTTGGGAGGCTGAGACAGGAGGATTGCAGGTTTACCGCCAGCCTCAGCTACTTAGTGAGGCCCTCCGCAACTTAGTGAGACCCTGTTTCAAAATAAAGAATAAAAAATAGTGCTGGGGGTATAGCTCAGAGGTAAAATGCCCCTGGGTTTAATACCTAGTACTGCAAACAAATAAAATAAAATTAAAATAAATAAATAAATAAAAGAAGAGAAAAAGACCAGGTGGGTTGTCTCAGGTCTCTAATCCCAACTACTCTGTAGGGGACGGCAGGAGGATGGTAAATTCAAGTTCACCCTGGGCAATTTAGGGAGACCTTTTTGCCAAATGGAGAAATAAAAAGGGCTAGCCCGGCGTGGTGGCGCATGCTTGTAATCCCGTAGTTGGGAGGCTGAGACAGGAGAATCACAGGTTTGTGGCCAGCCTCAGCTAATTGGTAAGACCCTTTGCAACTTAAATGAGACCCTGTTTCAAGATAAAGAATGAAAAATAGGGCCGAGGCCCTGAGTTCAATCCCCAGTTCTGCAGAAAAAAGGAGTGGGGGCTGAGGATTTAGCTCTGTGGGAGAGCGCCCCTGGGCTCAATCCCCAGTTTCTCAAAATAATAATTATATAAAACAGGTTGAGAGTACTGATCAGTGGTAGAGTACGTGCCTATCATGTATAAAGCCCTGGGTTCAATCCCCAGCAAAATGAAATCAGGAAAATCGCAGGTTTGAGGCTGGCCTCGGTAATTTTATTTATATGTTTATTTATTTATTTATTTATTTATTTATTTATTTATTATTGTGATACGGAGGCTTGAACCCAGAGGCGTTTTACCTCTGAGCTACATCCCTAGCCCTATTATTTTATTTTATTTTTTTATTTTGAAAGAGGGTCTCACTAAGTTGTGGAGGGCCTCACGAGGTAGCTGAGTCTGGTCTCAAACCTATGACCCTCCTGTCCCTCCCTTCCTAGTACTGGGATTCAGGAGTCACCACCAGGTCTGGCTTTGACAGGGGAGGTCTACAAAGAGCAAGTCAAGTCGGCTCATTAAGGAATGCTTGAGTTCACAGTGGATAACTTAATTACCACCTGCAGGGTAGAAGTTAAAGGTTGTTACAAGTTTTTTTTTTTTTTTTTTGTGGTTTTTGCCTTGGAATAAAATTGTACTGTCCCATAGCCTCAAGGGAAGTGGACCTTGGTCAGGAACTTATGGATGGGGAAGTTTACTCTTGAGGCTGGAGTGATTTCTATACATTCTGTAGCAATACTCAATTTACATTTTGTTTTTTAAATTAGTTTTCAACCCACCCCTCTCTATTAACATTCTGCCCCTCTCCCCTCCTCCCTGCACTCCACCCCTGAGTTAAAAACTTTACTTTTCCTTGGAAGCCCCTCTGGCTAGAGGAGGGTGCGGTTTTTGTTCAGCCTTTGAATGTTTGAATGAAAGTCATATAAAAAGGAAGGCTGTAGTGAAGAGACGTTGCAAACTCCTGCAGTCTCCTCCATGGCGCCCAAGAGGTCCAGGCACCGAAGAGCCGCCAGGCCATATGGCACCAGGGTAGGGGAGTGGGGATGGGGGCCACCCCTGCATTTGCCTTTTCTTGGGTTTTCTGTGGGTTCAGTTGGTAGTTATAGGCAGGGTAGGGAAACAGATCCAGACGCAAAGCTCAAAGAATATTAGGAATACTAAACTTTGTATAGTTGGCATTTTCTTTTTATCCCTAAAAAAGGAAAAGGAGAACTCAGTGGCTGGAATTGATGGTTGAAAATGAGGTGCTTTTGTGCAGATTTACTTTGAAAGAGGATTTTGTTCTTGGTTTTATCTTAGAAGTTATTTTATTTATTTGTTTGTTTGAGACAGGGTTTTCCTAAGTTGCCCAGGCTGGCCTCAAATTTGAGATCCTCCTGATTCAGCCTCACAAGTTGCTCAGATTACGGGTGTACTCCATGCCACCCAACTAGATGTTCATTTTATTTATTTATTTATTTATTTTGGCAGTACTGGGGATTGAACTCAGGGACATTCTACCTCCGGGGTACACCCCCAGCCCTATTTTTTATTCTTTATTTTGAAACAGGGTCTCACTAAGTTGCTGAGGCCTCACTAATTAGCTGAGGCTGGCGGCGAACCTGGGATCCTCTGGTCTCAGCCTCCCAAGTACTGGGATTACAAGCCTAAGCGTATGCCACCACGCCCGGCTTATTTATTTATTTATTTTTGTGGTGCCAGGGATTGAACCCAGGGGCATTTTATCTCCAAGCAACACCCCCAGCCCCATTTTAGTTTTTTTTTGGAAACAGGGCCTTGCTAAGGTGCTGAGAGCTTCACAAAGTTGCTGAGGCTGACTTCGAATCTGAAATCCTCCTGTCTCTACCTTCCTAGTACTGGGATTCAGGCGCGCACCATCACACCTGACTTTATTTTTTTATTCTTGTGGTGCTGGGGATTGAACCCAGGGGCATTCTACCTCCAAGTTATACCCCCAGACCTATTTTTTATTTTGAAACACAGTCTTGCTAAGTTGTAGAGGGTCTCACTAAGTAGCTGGGGCTGGCCGTGAACCTGCGACCCTCCTGTCTCAGCCTCTCAAGGACTGGGATTACAAGCATGCAACACTATGCCTGGCTATGTCTCATCACTTTTGATGAGACATAGAAACTTTGTGGAAATTTCCTTGTTTAGTTCTAATGTCTAATTTACTTGTAAATTTGTATGTCGCTGGGGATGAAACTCAGGGCTTTGCACATACTAGGCAAATATTCTACCGCTTCGCAATATCCCTAGCCTTTAGGAAATTCTTTTTCCTCAAAAATTTGGTTTATTTATCCAGACTGTGTGGTGCACATCTGTAAAAGCAGTGACCTGGAGGCTGAGCCATGAGATTGAAAGTTTGAGGCTTGGACCCTATCTCCATTTAAAAAATGGCTTGGAGCCAGGTGTGGTAGCACACGCTTGTAATCCCAGTACTTGGGAGGCTGAGACAGGAGGATCGCGGGCTCACGGCCAGCCTCAGCTACTTAGTGAGGCCCTCCACAACTTAGTGAGACCCTGTTTCAAAATAAAGAATAAAAAATATGGCTGGGGTGTAGCTCAGAGGTAGAACGCCCCTGGGTTCAATCCCCAGTACCACAAAAACAAAAAAGGAAATTTGTGAGGCCCTGGTTCCTGTTTGCAGCACCACAAAAGAAACAAGAAAGAAAAAGTCATGGTGGTGTGTTGGAGAAAAATGATAAAAGAAGCCAGGCGTGCTGGCACACACCAGTAATCCTAGTATTTGGGAGGTTGATACAGTAGGATCTCATGTTCGAAGTCAGTCTCAGAAAAAAATTATTTTTTTTTTTGGCCATACCAGGAATTGAACCCAGGGGCATTCTACCTCTGGGATATACCCCCAGCCCTATCTTTAATTATTTATTTTGAAACAGGGTCTCACTAAGTTGTGGAGGGCCTCACTAAGTAGCTGAGGCTGGCTGTGAACCCAGATCGTCCGTCTCAGCCTCCCAAGTACTGGGAAGTCTCAGAAATTTAGTGAGGCCCTCCGCAACTTAGTGAGACCCTGATTAAAAAATAAATAAATAAGGCGGGAGTGTAGCTCAGAACACCCTTGGGTTCAATCCCCAGTACCACAAAAAAAAGAAAGATAAAATATTAAGGAACACTAATCTACCTGTAGCACCAACACACCAAGGCACTGGGCAGCTTTGCCTCGCTATTACTTTTCTTTCTTTCTACACTCCTTATGCTCTAATTTAATATATCCTGGAAGTCTATTCATAGAGAACTAACTTGGTTTGTTTATTTATTGGCCTTTCCTCCAGCCCGATTTTATTTTTATTTTGAAACAGGGTCTAACCAGGTTGCTGAGAGTCTCACTGCTGAGACTCTCCTAAAACCTTAGATCCTCCTATCTCAGCCTCCAAGTACTGGGATTACAAGCAGGCACCACCCTGCCTTTTTTTTTTTTTTTTTCTTAATCGTAGTGAGGATTGGACCCTAAGCCTCTTAAATGCCAAGCAATGGCTCTACTCCTTAGCTATACTACCAGCCCTCTTTATTCTATTTTTGAGGTAGAGTCTGTCAAAATTGCTCTAGGCTAGCTGGGATGGTGGTACACACTTGTAATCCCAGTACTTGGGAGGCTGAGACAGGAGGATCTCAGGTACAAGGACAGCCTCAGCAAGTAGTGAGACTCTCATCAAACTAGCGAGACCCTGTTTCAAAATAAAAATAAAATCGGGCTGGGGTGTAGCTAGGAGGTAGAATGCCCCTGGGTTCAATCCCCAGTACTGCAAAAAATAAATATTTCATTTTGTGGTGTTGGGGATTGATGCCAGGGACATTCTACCTCAGAGCTACACCCCTAGCCGTGTGTGTGTGTGTGTGTGTGTGTGTGTGTGTGTTGTGTGTGTGTGTGTTTGTGTGGTGGGGATAAGGGCATTCTACCTCTGAGCTACACCCACAGTCCTATTTTATTTTTTATTTAGAAACAAGGTCTCACTAAATTGATGTGAGCCTCACTGAGTTGCTTAGGCTGACTTCGAACCTCTGATCCTCCTGTCTCAGCCTCCTAAGTATTTGGATTACAAGCATGCGCCACCATACCCGGTTTAAATATTTCATTTTGAAACAGGGTTTTGCTAAGTTGCTGATGGTCTCGCTAAATTGCTGAGGCTGGCCTTGAATTTGTAATCTTCCAGTCTCAGCCTCCCAAGTACTGGTTAAAAGTGTGCACCACAAGCCGGGCGTGCAATCCCAGTACTTAGGAGGCTGAGACTGGAGGATCCAAGTTCGCGGCCAGCCTCAGCTACTTAGTGAGGCCCTCTGCAACTTAGTGAGACCCGGTTTCAAAATAAAGAATAAAAGCCGGGCATGGTGGCGCACGCTTGTAATCCCAGTACTTTGGGAGGCGGAGACTGGAGGATCTGGGTTCGCGGCCAGCCTCAGCTCTTGCTCTCTCTTTCTCTCTCTCTCTCTCTCTCCCTGTCTCTCTCTCTCTCTCCCTGTCTCTCTCTCTCTGTATCTACCTAGTGAGGCCCTCCGCAACTTCGTGAGACCCGGTTTCAAAATAAAGTATAAAAAAATAGGGCCGGGCCGGTAGAATGTGCGGAGGTAGAATGCCCCTGGGTTCAATCCCCGGTACCGCAAAAAAAAAAAAAAAAGTTAAAGCAAAATAAAGAATAAAAAAGTAGGACTGGGGTGTAGCTCGAAGGTAGAATGCCTCTGGGTTCAATCCCTGGTACCGCAAAAAAAAAAAAAAAGAAGTGTGCACCACAATGTCCAGCGGCTTCAACCCCAGCACAATTTTATTTTTTATTTTGAACTAGGATTTCTCTAAAATGTTGAGAGCCTTGCTAAATTGCTGAATCTAGCTACGAATCTGCAGTCCTCATGTCTCAGCCTCCCATGTTCTGGGATTACAGGTGTGGACCACCACATCCAGTTTTACCAAGCCAAGAGTGGTACTGTATGCCTGTAATCCCAGTACTTGGGAAGCAAGCAGGAGGGTCTCAGGTTCTAGGACTGCTTCAGCAAATTAGCGAGGTCCCTCAGCAACTTAGCAAGACTCTCTTTCAGAAATAAATAAATAAAAGAAATAGGGCTGAGGATGTAGGTTGGAGAAGGTAGAATGCCTCTGGGTTCAATCACCAGTACCCACACCCACAAAAAAAAAAACCAAAACGAGGTTATCCCCACCCTAATTTTGTCCCATGTCTTGTGTGTATGATGTAACTTTATACGAAATTCACATTTCTGTTTCCATAAATAGAGGATTATTGGAATGCAGCCACATTCATTTGTTTGCCAATTATTTGTGACTGTTTCCTCAGTCCATCGGGAGTAGTTGCTACAGAGATGTATAGCCCACAGAGTCCAAAATATTTATTCTGTGTGTGTGTGTGTGTGTGTGTGTGTGTGTGTGTGTGTGTGTGTGGTACTGGGGCTTGAACCCAGGGGCATTCTACCTCCAAGTCATGCCCCCAGTCCTTTTTATTTTTTATTTTTAAGACAGGATCCCTAAAGGACCCTGGGGCTGGCCTTGAACCTGTTATCCTCCTATCTCAGCTTCCCAGGTTACTGGGATTATGGGCGTGTCACTGCACCTGGCCTTATTTGTTCTTTACATGAAAAGTTTTCTCTTTTTTTTTTTTGCGGTACCGGGGATTGAACCCGGGGGTGTTCTACCTCCGTGCTACACCCCCGGCCCTATTTTTTATACTTTATTTTGAAACTGGGTCTCACGAAGTTGCGGAGGGCCTCACTAGGTAGAGAGAGTGAGAGAGACAGGGAAAGAGAGAGAGAGAGAGAGAGCGCGCGCTGAGGCCGGCCGCGACCCCGGATCCTCCGGTCTCCGCCTCCCAAAGTACTGGGATTACAAGCGTGCGCCACCACGCCCGGCCCTGGTGTCATTATTAAAAAACAGATACCTTTTGTTGTGTGCAGTGACATACTCCTGTGTAATCTCAGCTACTGGGGAAGCTGAGGCAGGAAATTCACAATTTTTATTTTTCTAATTTTTTTTATTTTTTGGGGGTACCAGGGTTTGAACCCAGGGGCATTCTATCTCCAGGCTACATCCCCAGCCCTATTTTTTACTCTTTATTTTGAAACAGGGTCTCACTAAGTAGCTGAGGCTGTCTGCAAACCCGGATCCTCTGGTCTCAGACTTCCAAGTACTAGGATTACAAGTGTGTGCCACCACGCCCAGCAGGAAGTTCACAAATTTGAGGCCAGCCTGGGCAACCTAGTAGACTCTGTCTCAAAAAAATCATAGGGACTGGGCATGGTGATACACGCGTGTAGTCCCAGTATTTGAGAGGCTGAGACAGGAGAATTGCAGGTTTGCGGCCAGCCTCAATTACTTAGTGAGACCCTGTTTCAAAATAAATAATAAAATAGGGCTGGGGGTGTAACTCAGAGGTAGAATGCCCCCGGGTTAATTCCCCAGTACCACATACACAAAAAAAAGTTGAAATTAGAAGGGCGGGGTGATGAGTGATTGCCTAATGGGTATAGGGTTTCTTTTCAGGGCAATAATTGTTATTAGCAGCAATCGTTGTACATTGCACATACACTGAAAACTATGAAATTTTGCACGTTTTTGGTGCTGGGGATTGTATCCAGAAGTGTTCTACCTTTGAACTACACCCCCAGCCCTTTATTTTGAAACAGTATCTCCCTATTTTGCTGAGATTCTTTCTAAATTGGTTAGGTTGGCCTTGAACCCGCAATCCTCCTGTCTCGGCTTCCCAAGCACTGAGATTGCAGGTGTGAAATTATGCTCTTTTTTTTTTTTTTTTTTTTTTTTTACAGTACTGGGGATTGAACTCAAGGGCATTCTACCTCTCAGTTATATCCCCAGCCCTATTTTATTTTGAAACAGGGCCTCACTAAGTTGCTGAGGCTATCTTTGAACCTGCGATCCTCCAGTCTCAGTCTCCCAAGTACTAGGAATACAGGCATGTGCCACCACTCCCGGCTACAATTGTAAGTTTTTATTTTTTTTTGGCGGTACCAGGGATTTAACCCAGGGGCATTCTACCTTCAGGCTACACCCCCAGCCCAATTTTTTAAAAAATATATTCATTGATTGGTGCATTGTAGTTATACATTTTGATAAGTGTCAGGGTATCAAAAGCATGCATGCACACATTGCTCATTTAGCCCTCCCTCAAATTCCACCCTATTCCCTCCCCCTTCCCTCCTTTTTGGTGCTCAGCATAGTGATTGACTCTGATAAATTTGTGTATATACATCGTGTGCATTAGTGCATTTCCCTCTTCCCCCCTCCCATCTTCCTCATTTAGGTCACCTTGCTCATCTAAAGTTTTCTTCTTTGTCTGGAGTCCCTTCTAAGTCCCATTCTTCCTAGCTTCCACATATTAGGGAGAATATCCGACTTTTCACTCTTTCTGACTGACTAATCTCACTTAGCATAATGTTCTCCAGTTCCCTCCATTTCCCTGCAAATGATGTAATTTTGTTCTTCTTTATGGCTGCGTAAAATTCCATTGTGTACATATCCCATAGTTTTGTAATCCATTCATCAGTTGATGGGCATCTTGGCTGGTTCCAAAGTTTGGCAATTGTGAATTGTGCAGCTATAAACATAGATACACATGCATTAGTCTGGTAGTTGGGTTTTAGTTCTTTGGGGTAGATGCCTAGAAGTGGTATTGCTGGGTCATATGGTAGGTTCATTTCCATTCTTCTGAGGATCCTCCAATCTGTTTTCCAGAGTGGTTGCACTAATTTGCAATCCCACCAACAGTGTATTAGAGTTCCTACTTCTCCACATCCTCGCCAGCATTTGTTGTTGTTTGCGTTTTTAATGATTGCCATTCTAATTGGGGTTAGGTGAAATTTCAGGGTAGTTTTGATTTGCATCTCTTTGATTACTAATGATGTTGAACATTTTTCCATACATTTATTGGCCATTTGTGTTTCTTCTTCTGTGAAGTGTCTATTTAGTTCACTTGCCCATTTTTTGACTGGGTTATTTGTTTTTTTAGTGGTGATTTTTTAAGTTCTCTGTATATTCTAGATATTAGTCCTCTATCAGAGGAGGAGCTGGCAAAAATCTTCTCCCATTCTATTGACTCTCTCTTGAGGTTCTTGATTGTTTCCTTTGCTGCACAAAAGCTCTTCAGTTTAATGCAATCCCATGTATTGATCCTCATTTTAATTTCCTGTGCCTTTGGGGTCTTGTTGGGGAAGTCTTTACCTGTGCCTATGTGTTGAAGTGTTGGACCTATGGCCTCTTCAAGTAGCTGCAAGGTCTCTGGTCTGATTTCTAGGTCTTTGATCCATCTTGAATTGACTCTTGTACTAGGTGAGAAAGTGGGGTTTATTTCTATTTTTGTGCATATGGTTAGCCAGTTCCCAACCCAATTCTTATTCTTTATTTTGAAACTGGGTCTCATGAAGTTGTGGAGGGCCTCACTAAGTAGCTGAGGCTGACCAAGAACCCGAATCCTACAGTCTCAACCTCCCAACTACTGGGATTACAAGCATATGCCACCACGCCCAGCTCTACAATTGTAATTTTTGAGGGAAAGAAATCTATGATGCTAGCCCAGAGTGGTGGTGTAGGTCTCTAATTCCCAGTACTTGGGCATCTGAGACAGGAGGATACCAGGTTGGAGGCTAGTCTCAGCAACTTAGTGAGTTCTGGGTCCCAAATAAAAAATACAGTAGGCCTGGGGGTGTAGCTCAGAATTAGAATGCCCCTGGGTTCAATTCCTAGTACCACCACCACCAAAAAAAACCAAACCAAAACAAAACAAAAAACCAAAACACACATATATGATGTTAAATGCCAGGACAATGCTTATCTCTTGAGTTGACTGATAACCAGACTGGAGTTTCATGCTTGGGATTTGGTTATAGAGGTGTTCCTTTTGTGAAGATTCAACAAGCTATGCATTTGTGATTTGTGTACTCTTCGTGTATATATTCTACTTCAATTTGCATTTAAGTTATATTGAATGCAATGAATGAATGATACCATTATAAAACTAATTCTTAAATTAATTTGGAAGGATGGGTAGTACACGCCCTCTAAGCCTAGTACTTGGGAGACTGAGACGTGAGGATCCCAGTGATAACTTAGCAAGACCCTGTTTTATTTTTTGTGGTACTAGGGATTGGACCTAGGGGCATCCTTCCCCTGAGCTACACCCCCGGCCATATTTAGTTTTTTATTTTTATTTATTTATTTATTTTTTATTTATTTATTTTTTTTTTTTTTGCGGTACCTGGGATTGAACCCAGGGGCATTATACCTCCAAGCTACACTCCCGGCCCTATTTTTTATCCTTTATTTTGAAACCAGGTCTCACTAAGTTGTGGAGGGCCTCACTAAGTAGCTGAGGCTGGCCACGAACCCAGATCCTCCGGTCTCCGCCTCCCAAGTACTGGGATTACAAGCGTGCACCACCACGCCTGGCCTAGTTTTTTATTTTGAAACGGCCTCAGTAAGTTGCTGAGATTGTCCTCAAACCTGTGATCCTCCTGTCTCAGCCTCCCAAGTACTGGGGTTACATGCTTGTGCCACCATGCCCAGCTGCCTATTTTATAATCAAAGAAATAAAAGGACTGGAAGGGTTCCACTGGAGGGTAGAACTCAGGGGTAGAGTGCCCCTGAGTTTGATTCCCCAGAACCACAAAAATTAATGAGTAAATAACCTGGGGGGAGAAGTGAATATTTCACAGGCACAAAATTATGATATTAACAGGATCATATTATGACAGCTTCTTGTGTGTTTCCCCTTCCCATTCCTATAGTCCATACTTTCGTAGTATATGTGACTTCTGACATCAAAAGCAAAATAATAATCTTTGGTTTTATCCACAGAGACTTCACATTCTATGCTGTTGTTAATTGTTTAATTTTTAAGTTCCTATAGCTCTAACTTAGGTATTTAAGTAGATGAGTAATTTCTATATTCATTTTACAGGCCGATTTTGAGAAAAAAACAGTAAATGGCCCCAAGCCAGAATCCATGGAATACGGTAGCGGTGGTCATGGGGATGAACAACAATTGGAATTGAACGCACAACCCCCTGAAAATGTAGCTAAAAATGAAGAGAGCATGACAGGTATCGAGGTGGAGACGTGGACACAGAGCAAGAAATCACACTTAGCAGATCACATCAAAGGAGAACACATTGCCAGTATAGGAGAAGCTGAAAAATCAAACTCTGAGGATGACCAGAAACAAACCAAACCTCCAACATTGTTTGTCCAATCAATAAGAAACGGCATTAAAAATGTGCACTATTTATCAACGGAAACAAGCGTGTCATTTAACACATTCAATGCTGAAGAATGTGGTCAGTCATTGGAAAATAGTTCCTATAAATTCCTGCAAGACACTGCAAATCACAATGCCATGAGCTCCATCACTACTAGTGCGAGTGGTGACCATATTAAGGGAAGAAGTAATAGCTTAGTCTTCCAGAAGCCTGGCTTTAACTGCACATCTACTGAAGATTCTGCAAACTCCAACAATCATATGAGTACGCACAATAAGGGTGATCAATCAAAAACCCCTGAGGACATACCAAGTAAAGAACCAAAAGATGGATCTCCAGTTCAACCAAGTCTTTTATCCCTAATGAAAGATAGGCGATTAACGCTAGAGCAAGTGGTAGCCATAGAGGCCCTTACTCAACTGTCAGAAGCCCCATCTGAGAATTCATCACCATCCAAGTCAGAGAAGGATGAAGAAACAGATCACAGAACAGCTAGTCTGCTTAATAGTTGTAAAGCTATCCTCTCTTCTGTAAGAAAAGACCTCCAAGACCCAAATGTACAAGGAGCACCACAAAGCCTTCATCACACTCCGACTTTGGAGAAGCAGAGTCCATGCAACACGGTGGTATTCAATGGCCAACATACCCTGTCCAAGTCACATATCAGCTTGGCCACTAACCAAGCATCCACAGAGCTGCATGAACCTTCTAAAGCAAAACATTCAATATCTTCTTTGATACCAAAATCAAATTCATCTAATGTTGATACCAATACAAGTGTAGCAGAAGTTAAAACAACTCCAAATGATTGTTCCATGAATGTGCACCAGCTGCCACTCGCCAGGAATAACTTGGGGTATTGCAACCCATCATTGGACAGCAATAAAAATTTGATTTCAAAAGATGATCCGGCATGTCAGGATGTGTCCTACAGTCAAATTGAAGAAGACGTTGCCACACAGTTAACACAACTTGCATCACTAATTAAATGTAACTATGTAAAAGTCGAGGACAAGAATGTTGAAAGTACACCAACAAGCCTTTTTCCATATAATGTGCAGCAAAAAAATAATCAGGAGAAGGGGATGATACAACAGAAACCACCTTCAAGTGTCCAGAATAACCACGGCTCATCGTTAGTGAAGCAAAAGAACACAACCCAGAAAAAGGCAAAGTCTGCCCCATCCAGAGATCGTCGGAAAAAGAAGTCCCCAGTTGTGAGCTGTCAAGAAAATGATCAGAAGAAGCAGGAACAGTTATCATATGAGTATAGTAAGTTACATGACCTTTGGATAGCATCAAAATTTCAAAGATTTGGTCAATTTGGTCCCCATGATTTTCCTGTTCTGCTGGGGAAAATCCCTTCTTTTGCCAAAGTCTTGAAACCATTGGCTCAAGCCAGTACACCCCCACAACACAAAAAGTTATTTCCTCCACTCTCTCAGATAAAATTTGAGAGATATCCTGCATTAGTACAGCAAAAAATGATGAAGGTTGAACCATTGGATTCTCTCCCACTATGTCCTGTGAAAACAGAGTCCAACGGGCAGGTGTTTACAGAGAAAGTTTGTAATTCTCAGGTACTGGCAACAGTGAATGTCAATCAGAAAGCTCATCCTTTGCCCCCACCCTCCTCTCCACCTAACCAGTGTACTAATGTGATGACTGGCAGTGACCAAACACAGTTGAAACAGGACATTCAAGAGCATCTTGTCCATCAGAGACTGCCCACATTGCCTGGTGTCTCCCAGGAGACGCCCTTACCAGACCCAGCACAAATTCTCAGGAATGTAAATGTAGTAAGTTCAGGTGGAATTACAGTGGTTTCAACCAAAAGTGAAGAGGAAGTCTGTTCATCTAATGCTGGAGCACCAGAAATATCCCCCATAGACAGTGCGCAGAAAGATTTTAATGATTATGCCATGAAGTTCTTAACTAACCCCGCGCAAAACCTGGTGGCTGCGACGAAAGATTCTGAAGTTCCAGCTTGTGACTGTCTTGGTAAGTGTTTGTGTGGATGTGCTTTTCTGTCCCTGCATCAGTTGTCCCGCATCATCACAGAATCACAGAATTGAGTTCTTTTTTTTTTTTTTTTTTTTATTTATTTATTGGTGCTGGGGGTTGCACCCAGGGCATTCTACCTCTGAGCTACACCCCCAGCCCTATTTTATATTTTTATTTTGAAACAGGGTCTCACTAAGTTGCAGAGGGCCTCACTTACGTTGCTGCCACTGGCCGCAAACCTGCAATCCTCTTGTCTGGGCGTGCGCCACCAAGCCCAGCCACAATTGAGTTCTGATTCCTCTTTTTTGTTTGGTGTTTTGCCTCATTTCTATTCTAGCTAAGACAGACTAAATTCTATATCCATTTTTCTATTGGACCTTTATTCATTCTGCTCAGAAAAATGGAAATTGCAAGTCATAATTTGGAAAAGTCAAGGTAAACTTTCTCAAGTGGAAAGTAGGCTGATTTCTTTCAAGGCAAATGTCCCAAATTGTTTATTGTCATAGCATAAGAATGAATTCTCTTCCTTAATACTTTATCACAGTTTGATTGTTCTTCAAAGAGTTTCCATTATAAGAATTTCATTAAAATTTTTTTCTTGTGAGATATAGCACACATTCAGAGAATATAAAACACGGACAATTTAACAAATAAGTGTATTAAGTATCTGCAATTACCATCCCAGTCAAGAGCTGAAACTAGTTTATTTCTTTTTCAGTGTCTACTGCTTCTATATTTTGCAATAGAAAAGGTGTACCTATGTATTAAGAAAATCCCATTATCTTGGTTACAGAAAGAGTCTGTAAATCTTTTGAGTTTTAAAGTATTTTAGCACCTGTTCCATAAATACTGGTTTCCTATTTCAACAAATAGTTTTGTGCTAATAGGTGAGTTGTGGACTGCTTTCTAACCAATGTGTTAATATATTTTGTGTCTTAGGAGTATTTGAAACAGGACTAACCATTAGTTTTATCAGTGTATTAGAGACTATGAGAAAATCTGGGGTAAAATTCTCAGGCAGTTCATATGAGAAATTTGTTCAACATGTGAGTAACAAGAAAGCTTAATTTGAATGACTGATTAGTCATTGTCCATGATCATATTTCATGTAAGTGCTCAAATATGAGAAAAAACTATTGACTCTAACATAGCTGTAATAAAATGATTGTGTCATTAAAGTTTGCTATGCTGCTTAAAGCTGCCCCCTCCTTTTTAGCTGTTATACAGTTGTAGTAGGACAAATTTGAAATAACCTGTTTTGAACCCCATGTAGGTAGGTTTAGTTATTAAAACTGTTTCACTTAAAATATGGCCCAAATGGCAAAGATTCAAATTTGCTTGGAGGTATTTTTTTTTAATACAAAATAGGTGGTTCATTAGTACATTCCAGAATGGGTAAAGTATATTCTGGAAAGATAAATTTGTCATTCTAATTAAAAACAAAACAAAAAACATTAGAGAAATAGTGGAGCACAGTGATTTTTATTTATTGGTTATCCGAAGTACATTTGATATTCTAAAATAATATCCTTCAATTCTGCCACTCCTCACCCCAGGAAGGGTCTTCTGGGAAGCATTTTACAATCTGGAAACGGTGACAAGCTCTCTGAGTTGGGTTGAATTGGGAGGATGAGAGGTTCTCACACCCGGGATGGAAGAATGTCGTCATGAGAATGGCTCCTACTCCATAGCTCTTACTATTAGTCTGCTACGGTGCCATACCTTTGACTGGTTACATTCACAACATCCTTGCATAGAGAGAACTTAGTATCCCCATTTCACCGAGGAGGAAACTGAGACTCAGAGACTTTTACTGCTAGAATGTGACTGGACTGGGATTGGGCAGCTCAAGCCTATTCTTAATAACCACCACCCTCTGTTGCTTCAAAAATCTAAAGTACAAAAGGGAGAACAATTTTCTGATCATCACAAAGGGAAAATAAGGCCTCCAGTTCAAAAAGTAAATGTACCTGTGCTAGTCTACTTTTCATACAAAGTAACTAGTGACAGTGTGCAGGAGGCAAAACAGCCAGGCCTTTGCATTGGCCGAGCACCTACAGTGTACCCAGGGCTGTTTGTACACTATCACTTATGTGGCTTCCTTTAATCCTTTCATCTGAGGTTACTATGCTCATGTGTAGGCCCTGAACTTACAGACAGAAATCAACAAGCAGACTCACCCAGAAATCATCTCAAGTAGGACCCTCATATCTGAGGGTAACGGCTTTCCTTGCAGATAATATTTTCTAGCCCGGTGTGGTTTGCATGCCAGTAATCCCAGTACTTGACAGGCTGGGAGAGTACAGGAGGATCGCAGGTTCAAGAACAGCCTTGGCAGATAGTGAGACTCTCATCAACCTAGTGAGACCCTGTTTCAAAATTTAAAAATAGGGTTGGAGGGTAGCTCTGAGGTAGAATGCCCCTGAGTTCAATCACCAGTACCACAAAAACAAAACAAAACAAAAAATATTTTTTCTAGTAAAATATAGTTCTCTAGTATTCCCCAAATTTAACACTCATGGAATTTTAGACCAAATAATTCTTTGTTACAGGGAGATTACCCTGTGTACTGTGGGATGTCTAACAGCATCCCAGGCCCTAGTCTCTACCCACTCAATGCCAGTGTGAGTCAGACACACCTGCCTAGTTGCCACAACCAAAAAATGTCTGCAGATACTGCCCCATGTCTCTGGACAAAATTCCACTGAGTTAGGTCAATAGGAGCAACCAGTGGAGTGTGGTGGCTCACACCTGTAATCCCAGTACTTGGGTGGCTGAGACAGGAGGATCAAGGATCAACGATAGCCTCAGCAAATAGTGAGACTCATCAACCTAATGAGACCTTGTTTCCATATAAAAATAAAATAGGGCTGGGGGTGTAGCTCGGAGGTAGAATGCCCCTGGGTTCAATCCCCAGTACCACACACACAAAAAAAAAGGTAGTAGCAACCACTGGTCTCATCACCAACATCTCAGTGTACCTTGGTTAGGAAGCCATAGAAGTAATTCTACATTGTGTTTAATGTCCAATCAATGATTAGTGGCTTTTGACTGTAGATATATCATGGCCAGAAATGCATAAAATGCTGAAATTCCCCAATGATCTAGGCATACATGATTCTAAGAGGCCAAATTAATGATGCTGTTTTCCAAGCAACATAGAATTCATGCTCACAAAACTTCAAAATAGTGCAAAAATATGTGAACATCTTATTGTCTCAGCCTCTACAAAAAGAAACCAATACACTACGTGAATGAATATTATCATTGATTTTAATTTTGTCTCCATTTTTACAGAATTTAGGTCTTTTAAAACACCATTTTTAGCCGGGCGTGGTGGCGCACTCTTGTAATCCCAGTACTTGGGAGGCTGAGACTGAAGGATCCATGTTCGCTGCCAGCCTCAGCTACTTAGTGAGGCCCTCTGCAACTTAGCGAGACCCTAAGAATAAAAAATAGGGCTGGGGGTGTAGCTCGGAGGTAGAATGCCCCAGGTTCAATCCCCAGTACTGCCAAAAAAAACCAAAGAAAAACACCATTTTTGCAACTTGCCCTTTTAATTTAATGGAACTGTAGTTGTAAATGTTTGTAAATATCATTTTTTCAACAACTTCATTGTATTTCACTATATAAAGTGGCTACAATTTGCCGGGCGTGGTGGCGCATGCTTGTAATCCCAGTACTTGGGAGGCTGAGACTGGAGGATCTGGGTTCGGGGCCAGCCTCAGCTGATTAGTGAGGCTTCCGCAACTTCTTGAGACCTGGTTTCAAAATAAAGGATAAAAAATAGGGCCGGGGGTGTAGCTTGGAGGTAGAATGCCCCTGGGTTCAATCCCGGGTACCGCAAAAAAAAAAAAAGTGGCTACAAGTTAACTTCTTAATGACATTTTGTTATGGTTGCTTGTATTTTTATATTACAGACAACTGTTACAAGGAACACTCTTGTACATGTACATTATAATTATAAATATATAGTTGTAGCCGGGCGTGGTGGAGCACGCTTGTAATCCCAGTACTTGGGAGGCTGAGACAGGAGGATCCGGGTTTGCAGCCAGCCTCAGCTACTTAGTGAGGCTCTGTTTCAAAATAAAGAATAAAGAAATAGGGATGGGGGTGGAGCACGGAGGTAGAATGCCCCTGGGTTCAATCCCCATTACCGCAAAAAATATATTTATATAGTTGTAAGTATAAATATATCATTGTATAGTAGGATAAATTCTTAGCAGTGGAATTGCTGGGCTCAGTTTTAGTAGGATTCTGAGACAAGCATTTCAGATCCATTGCTCTTGGGTAACCTAATTTGCACCTCAGTTATTACAGATTTTTAAAAACAGGAGATAAGACAGTAAATACAATTCACACCTTAATTTTTTTTTCCTCCTCTGATGCAGGAAGAATTAGGAACAGGAAGAAAGCAACATTAACAAGTTAAATTCTAGGACTTGTGTCCTTGACTTTAGTTATCAAAGCTGACCAAAACCTTGTCAAGATTAATGCTTTGGAATTAAAACCAAAAGTCAAAACAGCTCCTCCTTGCCCCTATGCAATTTTGTAAAGCTTTGGGTCTAATAATCTTATTCCTTCCACAGATCGAGGTATACAAAAAGACAAAGGCCCATATTATACACACCTTGGGGCAGGACCAAGTGTTGCTGCTGTCAGGGAAATCATGGAGAATAGGTGAGGAAATGTGCTTCCCTGTTAAAATCATTCTTTATTGTGAACCTGACGCAATGCAGATAAATTATCTCCGGGAACAAACAAGAGGTGAATGAAAAGCTTTTAGGAATATGAGTTGGGTGTTTCTTAGGGCTCAGGAAAAGAGGACTTGCCCAGGTCTCCTCCTGAGTCCTTCCTTATAGGACCTGCAGGGTGCTCAGCAAGGCCCTCCCAAAGCCAGGCTAACTGTCATTTGATAAATTCAAGAATACTTATTTCTATACTTACTGTATAATGGTAGAAGTAGTTTAAATGACCACTGCCCCCACGTTAACCCTGCATTCCTTTTGCTTGTCTTGGAGCCAGGCTATTTTTAAAGAGTGATCTTTAAGGATAAGTAAACAGAACAGGACAACAAATAAAACTGTCTGCCACACAGAAGCAAATGCTTAGCAGGAGTAAACAATGAGGCGTGTTTATTTTTGAACTTCTGTTCAGCTCTATCTTGTGCACACTTACATATTAAAAGCTAAAGGGGCAAGTGCAGATTGCAATTAATTGGTACTTTCCTTCCACTGTGTTTTATACTCAGGTATGGCCAAAAAGGAAAGGCAATAAGGATAGAAAAAGTAGTATACACAGGAAAAGAAGGAAAAAGTTCACAGGGGTGTCCAGTCGCTAAGTGGGTAAGTACTTCATATTTATAAATGTTTGAAAATGGATTCATTCTGAATGTTAACTCTCTCTCCTTTTCTTTCTTCTTTTTTTTTTTTTGGTGGTACTGAGGATTAAACTGAAAGGCATTCTGTTTTTACCTATCAGCTACACCCAGCCCTTTTTATTTTTTGTCTTGAAACAGAGTCTCACTAGACTACTAAATTGCTGAGGCTAGTCTTGAGCCTTCAATCATCCTGTCTCAGCCTTCTAAGTACTGAGATTACTGGTACACACCACCATGTCCTCCTAAATAAATGTTTTTGTCCCACAAAAATGTGGACTAGAAAAATAGCTACTCCCACAGTGTAGGAAGGAACAAGGAAGCTATATGGTTTTGGATTTGGGTGGTAGGTATACATCTTTAGAACGTTTAAACACATGTTATTTTTATTATAAAGAATAAAAAAGTATAGTCCTTCCTTCAGGAGTATTTTAAGGTTTCATCCCATAGATACTACTTTTCATATAGTCTATAGTAATAAATTTCTTTTCCTGGGTTGGTTGTTTTTTTGTTTTTTTGTTTTTCTGGTACTGGGGATGGAACCCAGGGGCATTCTACTTCTGAGCTACACCCCCATCCCTATTTTTTATTCTTTATTTTGAAACAGGGTCTCACTAAGTTGCCAAGGGCCTCACTAAGTAGCTGAGGCTGGCCGTGAACCTGTGATCTTCCTGTTTAAGCCTCCCAAGTACTGCGATTACAAGCATGCACCACCACACCCGGCTTTGACTCTGTCCTTGAATCTGCAATCCTCCTCTCTCAGCCTCCCAAGTACTGGGATTATAGGCATGTGCCACCATGCTCGGCTCCCTTTTAGTTTTTGTTTGGAAATGGTGTTACTAGGTTGCTAGACTCCTGCTAGGTTGCTGAGGCTGTCCTAAAACCTGGGTTCCTCCTGTCTCAGCCTCCCAAATACTGGGATTACAGGTGTGCACCACCATTCCCAGCTAATAAATTTACATTCGTTTCAAATTTTATACTGTGAATTTCTTTCTTTCTTGGAATACAGTTAGCTAGTGCAATCAACTAACTCCAATTTTATACTGCATTGGTGGACAATGGTCTTGTTTCTCTGTTTCAACAGTAATCCTTCAGGGTTTTCCCATAAAGGGTGGATCATCAGGACAGGCCTCTGGGGAGGTATCATTTGAGAATTGAGTAAAAAACGGTTTGGTGGGGCATGACTGTGGTCCCAGCTACACAGAAGTCTGATGCAGGGGGATCACTTGACCCCATGAATCATGAGTTCAAGGCAAACCTGGGCAACATAGAGACCCTACCTCAAAGGAGGGGAGACAGAAACAGTAAAAGAAGCCTTTGTATGCAAAGGAAAACTTCCCCAAGAATGTAGAGAAGAGCATTCCTGAGCAGAGAAACAAGAACAAAGGTCTCAGGTCAAGGAAAAGGGTACATTGTAGAAAATCTCCTGAGAAGGGTCCAGCGAGGTTTGAGGAGGTGACGGGGGAAATATTAGGTAGATGCCAGGTTAATTTTATAGATCATAGTGAGTGTGGGCTAGGACTCCCGGGAGCAGTTGAGCAGCCTGCTTCTGGCAGAGGCTCTCGTGAGGTTGCCACCACCTAGAAACTTGGCTGGGGAAGGGCGGGTGGTGTGGCTTCAGTCTCTTTGTGCCCTTGGCTGAGGCTGTAGTTGATGGGTGGCTCTTGGCTGGAGGCCTCGGTGGCTCAGCATAGGACTGTTTAAATGACCAGACGACATGGCAGGTTTGTTTACCCCCACATCGGTGCGTCATAAGAGGATAAAGAGGAAACTACAATGTCTTCCATGGCCCAACCTTGGAAATTCCTACATGGATCAGCCCACTTCAATATAGGAAGGGAATTTGTAAGGACATGAATGTCTGGAAACTGCCAACCACAAAATTCAACATCTATTCTTCCCTAAAAATAATAAGTTAAGAATGCTACATTGCCATAGTAATTATCTTAGCCCTATCTTAGGGCTATTTATCTTAGCCCTATTTATCTTAGCCCTATCTAATATATATTCAATCTAATATACCCACCTTAGCTCTATTTCTATTTTTTTTTTTTTTTTTTGCGGTACCGGGGATTGAACCCAGGAGTGTTCTACCTCCGAGCTACGCCCCCGGCCCTATTTTTTATACTTTATTTTGAAACTGGGTCTCACGAAGTTGCAGAGGGCCTCACTAAGCAGCTGAGGCTGGCCGCGAACCTGGATCCTCCGGTCTCTGTCTCCCAAGCACTGGGATTACAAGCATGCGCCACCACGCCCGGCCAGCTCTATTTCTTTCTTATAAATGGTTAATGCTTTCAATTTGTGAATCTTTATTCACAAAATATGTTATTAAGCAGTATTCATTATGGAATATATCAAGAGAATAGCTTATAAAATCTAAGAACAAGCTGGGTACAGTGGTGCACACTTGTAATCCCAGTACTTGGGAGGCTGAGACAGTTGGAGCACAGGTTCAAGGGGAGCCTGGGCAACTTACTGAGGCCCTCAGCAACTTAGTGAGACTGTTTCAAAATAAATGAAGGCTGTGGATGTAGCTCAGATAGAATGCCCCTGAGTTCAATCCCCAATGCCCACCCCCCAAAAAAAATGAACATAACTTGTCTATAATTATAAAATTTTATTTTTATTATCATGAAAAAACTCTCCAAGTCAAGAATAGAACAGCCTTAGATTTCCAAAAGCCCAGAACATAAATCTCCAAACTAGCTTTTGCTTTTTTTTTTTTTGCGGTACCGGGGATTGAACCCAGGGGTGTTCTACCTCCGCGCTCCCACCCCAGCCCTATTTTTTATACTTTATTTTGAAACCGGGTCTCACGAAGTTGCGGAGGGCCTCACTAAGGAGAGAGAGAGACGGGGGAGGGGGGAGAGAGAGAGATATGAGGCTGGCTGCGAACCCGGATCCTCCGGTCTCCGCCTCCCAAAGTACCAAGATTACAAGCGTGTGCCACCATGCCCGGCCCAAACTAGCTTTTGTAGTAATAATTTTCTTGCTCACTGCCCTTTATGTATTTCTCAATAGTTTTGTTCTTTTGAGTCTTGCCCTACATAGTACAGTGTTCATTTGCTGAAACAGACGGCAGGGATTACTTCCCCACGTCTAGCAATGATAGTTGGCCCAGATTTATTAAGCTATATCTGTTAGTTATTTCTGAACCCTTTACTTATTTGCTACATTATTAACAAAGAGTGAAAATAACTCATAACATGGGAGCTGACTTCCCCTGCGATACATACTTAGCCAAGTAAGTGGTAGGGTTTTTGCTTGCTTTCCTCCTTCCTGTCTTTCAAATCTCCTGTAATATAATAATAAGGACGCTAATAGAATTGTGGTGTATATTTTTTTATTTTTGTATAAAGATAAAGATAAAATTTTGAATGGAAAATTTCTATAGCAACTTTCTTTTTTTTGCGGTATCTGGGATAGAAACCAGAGGGGTTCTACCTCCGAGCTACACCCCTGGCCCTATTTTTTATACTTTATTTTGAAACAGGGTCTCACTAAGTTGCAGAGGGCCTAAGTAGCTGAGGCTGGTCACGAACCTGGATCCTCCGGTCTCCGCCTCCCAAGTACTGGGATTACAAGCGTGCGCCACCACGCCCAGCTTCTATAGCAACTTTCTATGTAACCCTCTCTGAGGGTTGTTAGGTATAAACAAATTTGCATTATTTTCTCTATGCAATATATCTTTATGGAATAAAGAGAGCATCTCAGCATATAGAAAGATATATCTGTTACTTCACAAACATAAAAATAATCCAGAGATAAAGAATGAAAATTCTCAGCCGGGCATGGTGGCGCACGCTTGTAATCCCAGTACTTGGGAGGCTGAGACCGGAGGATCTGGGTTCGCCGCCAGCCTCAGCTACTTAGGCCCTCTGCAACTTAGTGAGACCCTGTTTCAAAATAAAGAATAAAAAATGAACTGGGGGTGTAGCTCAGAGGTAGAATGCCCCTGGGTTCAATCCCCAGTACCGCAAAAAAAAAAAAAGAAAAAAGAAAAAAGCTCTGTTCAGCAACTTTATTTTTAGGTACTAGGGTTTGAACCCAGACCATTTCTACCTGAGCTACATCATGAGCCCTCTTTTTTTTTTTTTTTTTTTGAGGTGCCGGGGATTGAACCCAGAGGGGTTCTACCTCTGAACTATACCCCGCCCTTATTTTTATTTTTATTTTATTTTTTTTGCAGTACCGGGGATTGAACACAGGGGCGTTCTACCTCCAGGCTACGCCCCGGCCCTATTTTTTTATACTTTATTTTGAAACCAGGTCTCACGAAGTTGCGGAGGCCTCACTAAGGAGAGAGAGAGAGAGAGAGACAGGGAGTGAGAGAGAGAGCGAGAGAGCTGAGGCTGGCCGCGAACCCGGATCCTCCGGTCTCCGCCTCCCAAAGTACTGGGATTACAAGCGTGCGCCACCACGCCCGGCTCCAGCCCTATTTTTTATACTTTATTTTGAAACCGGGTCTCATGAAATTGTGAAGGGCCTCACTAAGGGGAGAGAGAGAGAGAGAGAGAGAGAGAGAGAGAGAGAGCTGAGGCTGGCCGCGAACCCGGATCCTCCGGTCTCCGTCTCCCAAAGTACTGGGATTACAAGCGTGTGCCACCACGTCCAGCGCCTGAGCCCTTTTTCTTTTTAATTTAATTTAATTCATTCATTCATTTATTTATAGTACTGGGGATTGAGCTCAGGGGTATTCTACCTACAAGCTACCCCCCAGCCCCCCTTTTTTTGTGTGTGTGTGTGGTACCGGGGATTGAACCCAGGGGCATTCTACCTCCACGCTACGCCCCTGGTCCTATTTTTTTATGCTTTATTTTTGAAACCAGGTCTCACGAAGTTGCGGAGGGATTCGCTAGGTAGAGAGAGAGAGAGAGTGACAGAGAGAGAGAGAGGAGAGAAAGAGAGAGAGAGAGAGAGAGAGAGATCATGTGCACGTGCATGCGCGCTGAGGCTGGCCGCGAACCTGGATCCTCTGGTCTCTGCCTCCCAAAGTACTGGGATTACAAGCGTGCGCCACCATGCCCGGCCCCAGCCCCATTTTTTAAGTTTTATTCAGGGGCTCCCTAGGCTGATGAGAGTCTCACTACTTGCTGAGGCTGTCCTTAAATCTGCGATCCTCCTGTCTCAGTCTCCCAAGTACTGGTATTACAGGCTTGCGCTACCACGCCCGGCTTTTATTTATTTATTTATTTATTTATTTATTTATTTATTTTTGTGGTACTGGGGATTGAACGCAGGGGCGTTCTACCTCCGCGCTACACCCCCAGCCCTATTTTTTATGCTTTATTTTTGAAACCAGGTCTCACAAAGTTGCGGAGGGCCTCACTAAGGAGAGAGAGAGACAGAGAGACAGAGAGACGGGGAGACAGGGAGACAGGGAGACAGGGAGAGAGAGCGCTGAGGCTGGCCGTGAACCCAGATCCTCCGGTCTCCGCATCCCAAAGTACTGGGATTACAAGCGTGCGCCACCACGCCCGGCTTTATACTTTATTTTGAGACCGGGTCTCACGAAGTTGCGGAGGTCCTCACTAAGTAGAGAGAGAGAGAGAGACAGACAGAGACAGACGGAGAGAGAGAGAGAGAGAGAGAGCGCGCGTGTGCGTGCGCGAGCTGAGGCTGGCTGAGAACCCGGATCCTCCAGTCTCCGCCCCCCAAAGTACTGGGATTACAAGCATGCGCCACCACGCCTGGCTTATTTATTTTTTGGAACAGGGTCTCACTAAGTTGCTGAGAGTCTCACTACTTGGTGAGGCTGTCCACGAACCTGCGATCCTCCTGTCTCAGCCTCCCAAGTACTGGGATTACAGGTAAGCACCACCATGCCCAGCTTATTTTTTATTTTGAAACCAAGTCTTTCTAGGTTGCTCAGTCTCACTAAATTGTTGGGGTTGACTGCAACCTGCAGTCCTCCTGTCTTATCATCCCAAGTACTGGGATTACAGGTATGTACCAGAGTGCCCCTCTGAGCAACATAAGTGAAAATATTAATACCTATTAATGACCATTCAGTAGCATAATCTTGATAACAAAATCAAGAATTGATATTCCTTGGCCGGGCGTGGTGGCGCACGCTTGTAATCCCAGTACTTGGGAGGCAGAGACCGGAGGATCCGGGTTCGCGGCCAGCCTCAGCTACTTAGTGAGGCCCTCTGCAACTTCGTGAGACCCAGTTTCAAAATAAAGGATAAAAACAATAGGGCCAGGGATGTAGCTCGGAGGTAGAATGCCCCTGGGTTCAATCCCTGGTACCGCAAAAAAAAAAAGAATTGATATTCCTTATCTGTTAAGAGTGGTTTCATAAATGATTTTTTATTAGGAAAAAGGATAAGTTTAGCTTGGCATGGTAGTGCATACCTGTAACCCTAGTAATTAAGAGACCGAGACAGGAGGATTACAGGTTCGAGGCCAGTCTCAGCAACTTAGCAAGACACTCAGCAACTAGTGAGACTATGTTTCAAAATATAAGGGTGTGTGTGTGTGTGGCACTGCGGGTGTAGTTTTGCCATAGTGTGCTCCTGGTCCCCAATAACAAAATAATGAAATTAATTTTTTTTTTCGAGAGGAAAACCGGCATAGTTTCTTAAGGAGACCCCTTTTCAATATGCCTATAATCCCAGTACTCAGGAGGCTGAGACAGGAGAAGCAGAAGTTTGAAAGCAGCTTCAACAATTCAATGAAGCCCTCAGCAGCTTAGCAAGACCTTGTTTCAAAATAAAAAGTAAAAGCCGGGCGTGGTGGCACACGCTTGTAATCCCAGTACTTTGGGAGGCAGAGACCGGAGGATCCGGGTTCGCGGCCAGCTTCAGCGCGCACGTGCGCACGATCTCTCCCTCTCTCTCTCTCTCTCTCTCTCTCTAGTTAGTGAGGCCCTCCGCAACTTCGTGAGACCCAGTTTCAAAATAAAGTATAAAAAATAGGGCCGGGGGTGTAGCGCGGAGGTAGAACGCCCCTGCGTTCAATCCCCGGTACCGCAAAAAAAAAAAAAAGGTAAAAAAGTGTGTGTAGCTTGGAGAGAGAACCAGTACTGACAAACAAAAAAAGACTGGGAGTGTAGCTAGGTAGAGAGACCCTGGTTTCAGTCTTCAGTACAAAATAAATAGAAAAGAAAGTAAAAGGATAAGGTCCTTCCTGCATAATGCTGAGGGTTTTACCAGCAGAGGATTTTTGAAGGACACTAGTGGGGTCAGGTCCTTTGTGTGGGTCGGGCAGGAAATGACAGTCAATCAATTTGAACTAGGAAATCTAAGGAGTTTAACTAGTGGATTGCATTCCTTTTAATTTGCTTTTCACCTTGGATATTAAACATTAATCTTAATCAGGGTTTTGTTTCACCTACATGTATTTTTTATCACTGTGTGCAGATGTAAAGAGTAGTAGAATTATTTCTACCCTGTTGTCCTTGACTGCCCTTACTTAACTCCTTTTCTTTCTATTTGTTTGTTTTTTTTTCTTTTTTTTTTTTTTTGCGGTACCAGGGATTGAACCCAGGGGCGTTCTACCTCCGCGCTACACCCCCGGCCCTATTTTTTTTACTTTATTTTGAAACCGGGTCTCACGAAGTTGCAGAGGGCCTCACTAAGTAGAGAGAGAGAGAGAGCGCGAGCTGAGGCTGGCCGCAAACCCCGATCCTCCGGTCTCCGCCTCCCAAAGTACTGGGATTACAAGCGTGCGCCACCACGCCCGGCTTATTTGTTTGTTTATTATTTATTTATTTTGTTTGTGTGTTTTACTGGTAATTGAACCCAGGGGCATTCTACCTCTGAGCTACACCCCCACCCTATTTTATTTTAATTTATTTTATTTTTTTGTTGTGCTGGGGAATGAACCCAGGGTCATTCTACCTCTGAGCTACACCCCAGCCCTATTTTATTTTTTATCTTGAAACAGGGTCTCACTAAGTTGCAGAGGGCCTCACTAGGTTGCTGAGGCTGGCTGCAAACCCGCTATCCTCCTATCTCAGCCTCCCAAGTGCTGGGATTACAGGCATGCGCCACCATCCCCGGCTTTTCCTAGACTTCTTTTCTTGGGCAAGAGGTTTCTTGCTTCTCCCTCTGTTGGTCACATACAAAAGGCCCAATAGCAAATTCTTTTTTTTTTTTTTTTTTTTTTGCCTTACTGGGGATTGAACCCAGGGGCATACTACCTCCGAGTTACACCCCCTGCCCTATTTTAATTCTTTATTTCAAAACCAGGTCTCACTAAGTAGCTGAGGCTGACCACGAACCTGGATCCTCCGGTCTCAGCCTCCCAAGTACTGGGATTACAAGCGTGCGCTACCACTCCCAGCAAATACTAACCGGACAGCGGAACTTTCTGGTTCTGAGCCATTGTCCCATTATTTTGTCCTTCCTCTCAACATTTTTATTTCCTTTGAAATGTTTCCTTGCCAGGAGGTCATTTACACTCCCCCATAATTACTAGCCTCTGGCATTGATTTTGGCTCTTTTTCTCTGCTGTCACTTTGGTTCTTGTCGGGGACTAGTTTTCTTGTTATTCAGGACATTTGTGTGGAAAGGGTGATATAGTTTCTTGGGTGTTCCAGGCTCAGTTAACTCCATGTACCTGCCTTCCTTGAGCCTCAGGTGACAGCAGAGTGGGAAGAATTCAAAGCACAAAGTGGCCTAGTTGGCTGCCATGCCTGTGCCTTTCACAGAGGCCACCAGTTCACCTGTATTAGACAGAATGGGTGTGACAGCAAATGTACTTGAGTCGATGGTTTCTGTGTTACTCTCCACTAATGTGACCTGAGTTTGGGGTGAGTTGTAAACTGAACTGAAATATCCAAAAGTCTTCAAACCACTGTTTGTTTGTTTGTTTGTTTTGTTTTTGTCTTTTGGTACTGGAGATTGAACCCAGGGTCCTCCTACCTTTGAGCTACACTCCCTGCCCTTTTTATTTTTTGTTTTGAAACAGTATCTCTCTAGGTTTCTAAGGCTCTTCTTGAATCTGCCATCCTCCTGTCTTAGCCTCCCAAGTACTAGGATTACAGGGATGCACCACAGCGCCCGGCTTAAACCATCTTGTTTGGGTTTATACTTACACACAGTCTTCAAAGCCATTTTTTTGTTTCGAGTTTCTACCTATATATTTATGTAGTCGGTCTTTGGGATATTTGCTGTGTTGCTTATTTCTGTGCCCAATTTAGGCCCTTCCTTGTGCATTACTATGATAGTGTACTGAGTTGGTATTTGCTGAGTATGATACCTTCCTAATGTAAGGGAACTGTGTTATGTTTCAATGATCAAATTATGCAGAGAGCAAGAAGTGGATGTGAGGGATGTTGATAGACTTATGTTTCATTGTCCTTCCTCAATTTTGGATTTATTTTTTGTTTGTTTTTAATTTTTGTTATAAAACATGTTTTTCTTCACTTAAGGCTATTATCTGCTAATGTATTATTAATTTTTTGTTTGTTTTTGTGGTACTAGGGATTGAACCCATTCTACCTCTGAGCTATACCTCCAGCCCTATTTTATTTATATTTTGAAGCAGGGTCTCACTAGGTTGACGAGAGTCTCACTACTTGCTGAGACTGTGCTCCAACCTGTGATCCTCCTGTCTCAGCCTCCCAAGTACTGGGATTATAGGCATGTACCACCATGCTGGCTAGGATTACTTTTATGTTAATTTAAGGTCTTAGAGAGTTCTTTTGACTGTCTGGCATGGTGGCGCACGCTTGTAATCCCAGTACTTGGGAGGCTGAGACTGGAGGATCAGGGTTCACGGCCAGCCTCAGCTACTTAGTAAGGCCTCAGCAACTTAATGAGACCCTGTTGCAAAATAAAGAATAAAAAATAGGACTGGGGATGTAGCCCGGAGGTAGAATGACCCTGGGTTCAATCCCCAGTACTGCCAAAAAAAAAAAAAAAAAGAGAGAGAGAGAGTTCTTTGGGTTTGTTTCTTTTGTTTTTTGTGCTCAGGGTAAAATCCAGGGCCTGGATCATTCTAGATAAGCACTCTGCCATGGAGTTAACCCCCTCCCAAGTCTTTGTTTGTTTTGGTGGTGCTTGGCATTGAAACCATGGGCATTCTACCTCTGAGCTACACCCCGAGCCCTATAGAATTGGATCCTCCTGTCTCATCCTCCTAAGTATTATAGGTGTGTGCCACCACTCCCAGCTACAAGATACGTCTGAATTTCTGGCTTTCGTCTTTGTACAGAAGCTTGAAATTCTTGGCTGCCCACTTATTTTATTTCTTATTTGAAAACAGGGCTTCTCTAAGTTGCAGAGGATCTCACTAAATAGCTGAGACTGGCTGCGAACCTGCCATCCTTCTGTCTCAACTTCCCAAATATTGGGATTACAGGTGTGTGCCACCACGCCTGGCTCATCCCCAGGTTTTTAATTTTTTTTGTTTTATATAACAACCAGTAAATATTTTGAATTTTTCATTAATTTAATTTAATTTTCTAAAGAATTTTCATTTCTTTATTGTTACTTCTAAATTGCTTTTATTGTCTTTTTTTCTTTTTGGTACTGGGGATTGAACCCAGGGGCATTCTACCTCCGAGCTACATCCCTAGCCCCTTTCATTTTTTGTTTTTGAAACAGGCTGTCACTATTTTGCTGAGGGCCTTGCTGAATTACTGCGGCTGTGATCCTCCTCTCTCAGCCTCCCAAGTACTAAGATTACTGGCATGCGCCACCTCACCCAGCTTCATTAATTTTAAATTCTACTACAATTTCCACTTTCCTGTCTTTGACATTGTTCATTGATCCAGTAGTCTATTTCTACACTATTGTTTTCTATGTCTGTAAGGAAACAGTTCCTCTTCATTTGTTTGATGGCACGAGCTTGTATTTGGGAGGCAGAGACAAGAGGAACACAGCAGGTTCAAGGCCATCCTTAGCATCTTAGTGAGGCTCTCCACAACTTAGTGAGAATCTGTTTCAAAAAGAAAAATAGGACTGGTGGTGTGGCTCAGGAAGAATTCCCCTGGGTTTAATCCCCAGTACCAGATACATACAAAACTTTCTTGCCAGGCATGGTGGTGCACGCCTGGAATCCCGGTACCACACACACACACACACACACACAATCTTTTTGACTATGCTCATTTACTCTTGTCTATGAACCTTAGAAAGCAGATGAATTTATATAGATGGAGGAAGGAATGGATGGCTAGTCTGAACATCTTTTTATTTTTTCTGTCTTTCATTTGGCATAGCTGGGGATCCAACCTAGGGCCTGGTAGGTAAGCGTTCTACCACTGAACTACACCCCAGCCCCAGAATGGCATCTTTTAGTGTTGGCCTTCTAATCTAGGACCACTGTTACATTCCTCCAACTATGCTTTCTTTTTATAACCTTCTCTTTATATTTTTTGTATTTTTATTTTTATCTCTTTTACATCTTTCTGTTTTTTCTTTTCTTTTTTTTTTTTTTGCGGTACCAGGGATTGAACGCAGGGGCGTTCTACCTCCGCGCTACACCCCCGGTCCTATTTTTTATACTTTATTTTGAGACCGGGTCTCACGAAGTTGCGGAGGGCCTCACTAATTAGAGAGAGAGAGAGA
>PVJS01021944.1:0-31014 GCA_004027185.1 Glis glis
CCTCAGCTACTTAGTGAGGCCCTCCGCAACTTAGTGAGACCCTGTTTCAAAATAAAGAATAAAAAATAGGGCTGGGGGTGTAGCTCAGAGGTAGAATGCCCCTGGGTTCAATCCCCAGGACCACACACACACAAAAAAAAACCCAGAGAAGCCAGGCATGGTGGTGCATGCTTGTAAACCCAGTATTTCGGAGGCTGAGACAGGAAATTTGCAGGTTCACAGCCAGGCTCAGCAACTTAGGCCCTCAGCAATTTAGCAAGACTCTGTTTCAAAATAAAAAATAAAACAGAGCTGGGCATGATGGCACACACCTATAATCCCAGTACTTGGGAGCCTGAGACAGGAGGATTGAAGGTTTGAGGCCGTCCACAGAAATTTCTCGAGACCCTGTTTCAAAATAAAAAAATAAAGCATGACATGGTGGTACACACCTGTAATCCCAGAACTTGGGAGGCTGAGACAGAGGATCCCAGGTTCGAGAACAGTTTTAGCAAGTCATGAAACTCTCATCAACCTAGCAAGACCCTGTTTCAAAATAAAATAGGGTTGGGAGTATTGCTCAGAGGTAGAATGCCCCTGGGCTCAATCCCCATTACCACAAAAAAATAAAAAGGACTGGGTGTGGAACTCAGAGGTGGAATGCCCTTGGGTTCAATCCCCAGTAACACACACACACACACACACACACACACACAAAGTCCAGAGAAGCCGGTCATGGTGGAGCATACCTGTAATCCCAGTACTTGGGAGGCTGAGACAGGAGGATAACAGGTTCACGACCAGCCTCAGCAACTTAGCAAGACCCTCTACAACTTAGACCCTGTTTCAAAATAAAAAATAGGACTAGGGGTATAGCTTGAATGTAGAACACCCTTGAGTTCAATCCCCAGCACCACACACACAAAAAAAAAGTCCAGAGGAAGCCAGGCATGTTAGCACATGCCTGTACTCCTAGTGACTCGGGAGGCTGAGACAGAAGAATCACAAGTTAAAGGCCAGCCTGGGCAAATTGGTGAGACCCTTTCTCAAAAAAAAAAAAAAAAAAAGCCACACCCAGCTTTTATTTTTTTATTTTATTTTATTTATTTATTTTTTTGCGGTACCGGGGATTGAACGCAGGGGCGTTCTACCTCTGCGCTACGCCCCAGGCCCTATTTTTTTATACTTTATTTTGAAACTGGGTCTCACAAAGTTGCGGAGGGCCTCACTAAGGAGAGAGAGAGAGAGAGAGACAGGGAGAGAAAGAGAGAGAGAGCTGAGGCTGGCTGCGAACCCCGATCCTCCGGTCTCCGCCTCCCAAAGTACTGGGATTACAAGCGTGCGCCACCACGCCCGGCTCCTAATTTTTATCCTTTATTTTGAAACCGGGTCTCACGAAGTTGCGGAGGGCCTCACTAAGTAGCTGAGGGCCTCACTAAGTAGCTGAGGCTGGCTGCAAACCTGGATCCTCGGGTCTCCGCCTCCCAAGTACCGGAATTACAAGTGTGTGCCACCACACCCAGCTTCTAATTAATTAATTTAATAGTGTTGGGGATGTAGCTTAGTGGTAGAGTGCCCCTGGGCTCAATCCCAGTAACACACACACACACACACACACACACAATTTCTTGATTACCCCCTATAAATCTGCTCCTCATGCAGTTTGCCCTACATCACTAGAAGACAACTCTATTCTTGCAAATTCTTTTGTTGTTATTGTTGTTGTTATACTGGGGGGGTTGAACCCAAGGGCATTCTACCTCCAAACTATCCCCCCAGCCCTTTTTTATTTTTTATTTAGAAACAGGGTCTCTAACTGGAGGATCCAGGTTCGAGGCCAGCTTCAGCTACTTAGTGAGGCCCTCCGCAACTTAGTGAGTGAGACCCTGTTTCAAAATAAAGAATGAAAAATAGGGCTGGGGGTGGAGCTCAGGGGTAGAACACCCCTGGGTTCAATCCCCTCTACAGCAAAAAAAAAAAAAGGTCTCTAAATAGGTCCACTAGCCGGGGGTGGTGGTGCATGCTTGTAATCCCAGTACTTGGGAGTCTGAGACAGGAGGATAACAGGTTTGAAACCAGACTCAGCAACTTAGTGAAGTCCTCTGCAACTTAATGAGACCCTGTTTCCAAATAAAAAATAAATGGGTCTGGGGGTATACCCCAGAAGTAGAAGGCCCCTGGGTTTCATCCCAGTACCACACACACACACACACACACACAAAATAGGTCCATTCAACAGGTCCATTCCCAGCGGGGAGAGGTGATGCAGGCCTGTAATCCCAGTACTTAGGAGGCTGAGACAGGAGGATAGCAGGTTCAAGACCAGCCTCGGTAACTTAGGGAGACTCTCAGCAACTAGCGAGACCCTGTTTCAAAAAAAAAAAAAAAACAGGCTGGGGGTTAGCTTGGACGTAGGATGCCCCTAGGTTCAATCCCCACTACAAAAAAAAAAGGAAAAAAAAATTAAAACTATTCATTCCACTGCTCAAACCCTTCCAATGGCTCTCCATCTCAGAACAAGATCCAGAGTTCTTTATTCCACCTACCTAATCTTGCTGTTTTTCAAATGGGCCACATCCTCATATGGGACCTTAAACCACTCGTCCCTCCACCTGGAATTCTCTTCTTCCAGATGTGACATGATTCACTCCCTCACTTCCTTCAAGTGTCTGTTCAAATGTGACCTCAGAGAGGCATTCCCTGACTGCTATCTAGAAAACTCTTGTCACTCTTGCTTACTTGATTTTTCTTAGTAGCAATTATTATTATTATTATTATTATTATTATTATTTTGCGGAACAACACAGGGGCATTCTATCTCCAAGCCACACCCTGAGCCCTATTTTTAGTTTTTTATTTTGAAATAGGGTCTAAGTTGCAGAGGGCCTAAGTAGCTGAGGCTGGCTGTGAACCTGCAATCCTCCTGTCTCAGCCTCCAAAGTACTAGGATTATAGGTGTGCCCCACCATGCCTGGCTATCTATTTGATTTTTTTTTTTTTTTTTTTTTTTTTGCGGTACCAGGGATTGAACCCAGGGACGTTCTACCTCCGCGCTACACCTCCGGCCCTATTTTTTATACTTTATTTTGAAACCGGGTCTCACGAAGTTGCGGAGGGCCTCACTAGGTAGAGAGAGAGAGAGAGAGAGAGAGACAGGGAGAGAGAAAGAGAGAGCTGAGGCTGGCCGCGAACCCGGATCCTCTGGTCTCCGCCTCCCAAAGTACTGGGATTACAAGCGTGCACCACCATACCCGGCTCTATTTGATTTTTGTCAGCAAGCAGGGACATTTTTTTTCTGGAGTAGGTCCTTCCTATTTGTTGTCAAATGAATGGAGCAAATTTCTGGAGCATCTGCTCTGGGCCAGGATCATGCTAGATGCTAGAGCTGAGTGCAGAAACAAAGATGATCCTTAGGTTGAAAAATTAGTGGAATAAACAGTGAAGTTTCTTATGCCCAGATAGATGAGGCTATAGCAACTGACAGTCAACTACTGAAAGTTAGCTAAACTTTCCAGGCTTACATGCACTGGGAATTGTTGGAGCTAACAGATGGATGCATGGGGATTCAATGTACTATTCTCTCCATGTTTTATACAACCAAAATTGTCTACAACGAAGGGTTTTTTTTTTTGAATCTTCAGATAAGTCACAGCTCAGAATCTTATAACCAAAATAGCTCAACCCCTAAGGGTGCTGTGTGTGTGTGTGGGGGGGGTACTGAGAATTAAACCCAGATGTTAATTCAGAGGTCTAATACAGAGAATTAAACCTCTTAGCCATACTCCCAGCCCTATTTTACTTTTTTAATTAATTAATTAATTAATTAATTGGTACTGGGGATTGAACCCAGGGGCCTTCTACCTCTGAGCTACACCCCCAGCCCGTTTTATTTTTTATTTTGAAACAGTTTCACTAAGTTGCTGAGGGTCTAAGTTGCTGAAGCTGTCCTCAAACCTGTGATCATCCTGTCTCAATCCTCTAAGTATGGGGATTCCAGGCATGCGCCACTGTGCCCGGCTCTAGGGATGCTTTTAAAGATGTTGTAGAAGCTAGGCATGGTGATGCATATCTGGAATCCCAGTACTTGGGAGGCTGGTACAGGAAGATCATAGGTTCGAGACCTTAGCAATTTAACAAGACTCTGTTTCAAAGTAAAAAATAAGCCAGGTGTGGTGGTGTATGCTTGTAATCCCAGTACTTGGTAGGCTGAGACTGGAGGATCCGGGTTCGCAGCCAGCCTCAGCTACTTAGTGAGGCCCTCCACAACTTAGCGAGACCCTGTTTCAAAATAAAGAATAAAAAATAGGACTGGGGGTGTAGCTTGGAGGTAGTATGCCCCTGGGTTCAATCCCCAGTACCACAAAAAAAAAAAAATTCAAAGTAAAAAATAAAGCTGGGCATGCTGGTGCATGCTTGTAATCCCAGTACTTGAGAGGCTGAGACAGGAAGATTGCAGGTTTGAAGCCAGCCTCAGCAAGTTAGTGAGGCTCTCAGCAACTTAGTGAGACCCTGTTTCCAAAGAAAAAAATAGAATAGGTCTGGGGGTGTAGCCCTGAGTTAGAAGGCCCCTGGTTTCCATCCCCAGTACCACAAAAAAATAAAAATAAATAAATAAAAAGTAAATAGACAGGCGTGGTGGCGCACGCTTGTAATCCCAGTACTTGGGAGGCTGAGACAGGATGGTTGTAAGTTAGAAGCCAGCCTCAGCAATTTAGTGAGGCTGTCAGCAACTTAGTGAGACCCTGTTTCCAAATATTAAAATTTTTAAAAAAAGGCTGGGAGCCGGGCATGGTGGCGCATACTTGTAATCCCAGTACTTGGGAGGCTGAGACCGGAGGATCGCAGGTTCGCACCCAGCCTCAGCAACTTGTGAGGCCCTCCACAACTTAGTGAGACCCTGTTTCAAAATAAAGAATAAAAAATAGGGCTGGGGGTGTAGCTTGGAGGTAGAATGCCCCTGGGTTCAATCCCCAGTACCCCCCCCCCAAAATTAGGAGCCAGGCATGGTGGCACAAGCCTGTAATCCCAGTACTTGGGAGGCTGAAACATGATGATTGCAGGTTCAAGACCAGCCTCAGCAACTTAGTGAGACTCTCAGCAACCTACCAAGATCTTGTTTCGAGGCAAAAAATAAAAAGGGCTGGGGGTATAGCTTGGAGGTAGAATACTCCTGGGTTCAATCCCCAGTGCCATACACACCAAAAAAAAAAAAAAGGGGGGGGGGAAGAGTGACATACTGAAGTCAAGAGACTGGATATGAATCTTGGTTCTGTCCCTTCTATCTATGTGTTTGGTCATGTTACTTTACCTCTCTGACCCTTTTATTAAAGTAAAGGTAATACCGGTTGAGCATACCTGATCTGAAAACTGATGCAGTTTCAGATTTTGGAGTCTTGCAGATTTTCAGATTAGGGATGCCCAATCTGTTTAGTCTATGTAAATATTCCAAAGTCCAAAAAACTCCAAAATCTGAAACATTTCTGGTCTCAAGCATTTTGAATAAGAGACACTTAACTTGTATTTATCTGCTAGGGTTGCTGGGAGAGAGAAATAATAAAAGTTTATACTAGAAGCCAGACCCAGTAGCACACACCTATAATTCTAGTATTTGGGAGGCTGAAAAAGGAAGAATGCAGGTTTGAGACCAGCCTCAGCAACTTAGCGAGACCCTGTTTCAAAAAAAAAAAAAAACTGCTGAAGGTGTAGCTCAGAACGCCACTGAGTTCAATCCCTAGTACCAAGAAGAAGGAGGAGGAGGAAGAGGAGAACAACAACTTATGCTGGGCGTGGTGGCGCACGCTTGTAATCCCAGTACTTGGGAGGCAGAGACCCGAGGATCCGGGTTCGCGGCCAGCCTCAGCTTAGTGAGGCCCTCCGCAACTTTGTGAGACCCGGTTTCAAAATAAAGAATAAAAAATAGGGCCGGGGGTGTAGCTCGGAGGTAAAACGCCCCTGGGTTCAATCCCTGGTACTACAAAAAAAAAATTATACTAAAGTACTCTAACATTATATTTGCTGGCAAGATGAAGAGGAGAGAAAATAATAGGAAATGAAGAGCCCAAATCAAGAGCCATAACAGAGCCGGGCGTGGTGGTGCACACTTGTAATCCCAGTATTTGGGAGGCTGAGACTGGAGGATCCCAGGTTAGAAGCCAGCCTCAGCAATTTATCAAGGCTTTCATCAACTCAGAGACCCTGTTTCAAAATAAAAACTAAGCTGGGTGTGGTGGTGTATGCCTATAATCCCAATACTAGGGAAGTTAAGACAGGAGAATCACAGGTTTGAGACCAGCCTCAGCAACTAAATGAGACCCTGTTTCAAAATTAAAACTAAGATGGGTGTGGTGGCGCATGCTTGTAATCCCAGTACTTGGGAGGCTGAGACAGGAGAATCACAGGTTCAAGGACAGCCTCAGCAAGTAGTGAGACTTTCACCAACCTAGTGAGACCCTGTTTCAAAATAAAAATAAAAAATAGGGCTGGGGTGTAGCTCGGAGGTAGAATGCCCCTGGGTTCAATCCCTAGTGCCAAAAAACGTCAAAAAATAAAATAGGGCTGGGGGTTTAGCTCTGGAGTAGAATGCCCCTCGGTTCCATCCACTACTGAGCTACACCTCTACCCTTTTAATTTTGAAACAGGGTCTCAATAAATTGCAGAGGCTGGACTTGAATTTGCCATTCTCCTGTCTCAGCCTCCCAAGTACTGGGATTACAGGTTTTTGCCACCTGTGCCCTGCTTAATTCTATTATTATTATTATTATTATTATTTTATGTGTGTTAGTTACTGAGAACTGAACCTAGGTGTGTGTGTGTGTGTGTGTGTGTGTGTGTGTGTGTGTTTTACTGGGTATTGAACCCAGGGGCATTGTACCACCGAGCTACACCCCCAGCCCTATTTTTTTTTTCTTTTTATTTTTTTTTTATTTTTTTTTTAACTTTTTATGTTCATTTATTGGTGCATTGTAAATTATAATTATACATTTTGATATATGTCAGGGTATGAACATCATACATGCACACATTGCACATTTAGCAGCCCTATTTTTTTTAAACAGGGTCTCCCTAGGTTGATAAGAGTTTCACTATTTGCTGCGGCTGTCCTCGAATCTGGGATCCTCCTGTCTCAGCCTCCCAAGTACTGGGATTAGAAGCATGTGCTACCACACCCGGCCCGCCCAGCTCAATTCTAACAGTCTTGATCTCAATGATGGATGAATGAGGCCTGAGAAGACGAGCATGGTGGCACACGCTTGTAATCCCAGTACTTGGGAGGCTGAGACTGGAGGATCCGGGTTCGCGGCCAGCCTCAGCTACTTAGTGAGGCCTCCGTAACTTAGTGAGACCCTGTTTCAAAATAAAGAATAAAAAAAGAATAGGGCTGGGGGTGTAGCTCAAAGGTAGAATGCCCCTGGGTTCAATCCCCAATACCGAAAAAAAAAAAGCCATAAATAAATGAGGCCTGAGTCTCCCAAGTAAACACCTCCTTTCCTTTCCCCAGCACAGAGCTCCCGAACTCAGGTCAGCCTGAGGAACCTACCACGTGTAGAGTAAGTTTTAGGCCTAGAGGGTCTCTTCCCGAAGCCAGGAGACTGATAACAGAGACTGACCACAAGAGAAGGGGGCCCTCGGCCTGTCCCGAGTCTCCGTGACTCGAGAGAGGCCGCCAGATGGCGCCCTGGAACTGACGACAAGATCAACTTCCTTCCTCTTCCCCTACCTTCCCGGCAGTGGGGCCCGACTCGCGGCTGGGGGCCCGAGGGCCGCGGCCCGCCGGCTTTCCCTCTGGGGTTCCCCAGCTTCAGGGGTAGCCAAGCGTTAGGCCTAGCAAAAGCCGAGACAGCGGGGACTCCCGGCTGTCTCGGGCAATCCTGGACTGGTGAGGAGACAGGAGAGGGGGCCGCCGCCGGGAGGGGCACTGGGCCCGCGGTCCTGCCTGGGGCTGCTCCCGGGCCAGAACTCGCGCGGGGTGTCATCCCCGTCCCCGCCCTGGACAAACCTTTCCCCTCTAAGGGGCGCGCCTGGGTCACTCCTGGTTGGCTGCGCGAGGCCCGGAGTTAAACTTTCAACCAATGAAAAAGGGCTTGGGGCGTGACGCACGGAAACGTCACGGGAATTCCCCCCTCCGGGGGGCCGAAAAGGGGCTTTCCCGGCTGGAGCCCCAGTAACTGGAGGAGTGTCGCGACCAGTCCGAGGAGGGTCGGATCCGGATAGAAGCCAGAACCAGAGCCGCCGCCACGGTGAGTGGCCGGGTTCAGACCCCTGGGTGGCCAGGACACCGAGAAGGGCGGGAGGAGGGCCTTTAGGCGACAGAGCCCTAGAGCTGGAGAGCAGCAGGCGCACACATCCAGAGCTTGCACAGGTACACGTCGACATCCTTGTTCGAAGACGCGCGGACCCGTGCGTCTTCCTGCACTCCTGCCGGCCTGTGCACAGCAGTGTCCGTGGAGTTGGACTCGCACACACGTGCAGAGGCCTGGACGCACACCCTTCACGCACAAACTCCTAGATATGCTCATAACCTCACACGTGCAGACATGCACTGACATGTCCCCATACTGAGAAGCTCGGGAACTCACCTGTATGGATATGTTCACTTGTACACGTATGTTGGTTGACACCATGCACGCACAACTGCACCTAAGCACTGAGGCCGAAACACACTGTATACCTGTGATGGAGACACATGTATTACACACCGCCGTGACTGGGGTCGGGGACCTGCAGGAATGGCCCGTCGCCTGGGCTCCAGGAGCAGGTGCAGCACGCGAATCCAGGCAGTCGAGACATTGAGGGGAGAAAACCCTATCCCAGAGGAGACAGCTTTCCCACACCCCGCGGCCCAGAGTCACGTTCTCAGGGCAGAACCCCGGGGGCCCCCACTAGGAAGAGCCCCCGCCTACAGGCCATTCGAAGAGGAGGCCTTCCGACAGCAGGAATGTCCCCCCAAAAGCCCCTGGGGTGAATCAGCCATGACCTCCCTCCTGGCAGAAAATCCCAAGGTTGCTCCAGCCCGGGGGAGGGGAACAAGAGGAGGACCTGGACCCGGACTGTGAGCCTCCCCGGCCGCGAAAGACCCTCCGGTCTGCGGCTCCTGCCCTGGAGGGAGGAGAGAACCTAACCCCGACTCGGGGTTCCCTGGCTCTCCGCGCCCCTCTGCCGGCAGACCGGGGGCCGGCACCCGAAGGCCAGCGAGAGCCTCGCGCCCCTCCCGCCGTGGGGGCGGGACCAGTAGCGTCATTTCCAGGCCCGCCCCCTCCGGCCCCGCCTCCCCCTGGTATTTTCGGGACTTTCCTAAGCTGCTCTAACTTTCTGCCCCTTCCCGGGCCCAGCCCAGCTCCGGATCTCGCTCTTCACCGGATCTTACCCGCCACACCCGGACGGGCAGCCGGAGATCGGACCCTCCCCCAAATCTGGATCCCCCCTCTCCCACCCACTCCTATCCTAATCTGTCCCCCACCCCCCCGCCATTCCCTCCCCCCTTTAGGCGGGCGTCTAAAACTCTGGGAAGCAGAACCAGGGTCCGAAGCCACCAGGCAGAGCCGGGCCTAGCCCAGAGACATGGACAGTTGCTACAACCCAGTGAGTCACGCCGCCTTGGCCCTAAAGGCTGCCGGTGCCCCATGTGTCTGTCTGTCTGTGCTGTAGCCCCCTCTGCTCCCTCTTGCGTGTATGCCCTCAGATTATCCCAGCCTGCCTGTCAGTCTGACCATCTGTCTGCAAACTGCTTCAGAAGAAGCTGCTCATGGGCCTGGGGAGGAGGCGGTGACTGTTGAGATTGGAGCCTGGAGGTGGAGGGCTCTAGCAGTGGCTCAGTCAGCCACCTCCAACGGGTTGGTCCCCAAACCAGGTTCTGGATGGCATTGGTGAATATGATGACTTCAAATTCAGTCCCTCCATTGTGGAGCCCAAGGAGCTGACCCCGGAGACAGGTCAGTCAGTCCCCTGACCTCCCCTTGTCTTGGAGGGAGGAGGAGAGAGCATGTGCTCTCTGCCTGGGGAATGGGTTCGGAGATCCTGGCTCAGCAAGGCCCCTCTGTTCCCAGCCGATGGCCCTTACCTGGTGATCATAGAACAGCCTAAGCAGGTGAGTGAGCAAGGGAAGGTGTGGGATGGCTTCAGCTTTGGAAACAAGTAGGGTAGTTGTAGCTGGGTGACCAGTGGGACAGGGGTCATTGTCCAGTGAGGCCACAGCAGTTTGGATGATTACAGTGGTTTGCCGATTACAGTGGGTGGTTGTGGTTCAGGGCAGACACTTCTGGTCATTGTGGATGCTGCTGGGGTCACTGGTGGACGGGGGTGTGGCTTCCTGAGGTGGTCTCTCCTGATCACAATGTCACTCTGCCCCGGGACCTTCAGCGAGGCTTCCGATTTCGATATGGCTGTGAAGGCCCCTCCCATGGAGGCCTACCAGGTGCCTCCAGTGAGAAGGGCCGGAAGACCTATCCCACTGTTAAGGTGAGCCAGGATGGTGCTGGAGGGTGGGCTAGGGGGCCGCATGTCCAGGGGCATTACTGACAGCCACCTTCTCCTCCCAGATCTGTAACTATGAGGGACCAGCCAGGATCGAGGTGGACCTGGTAACACACAGCGACCCGCCTCGTGCTCATGCCCACAGCCTGGTGGGCAAGCAGTGCTCGGAGCTGGGGGTCTGCTCTGTGTCTGTGGGGCCTAAGGACATGACTGCCCAGTAGGTGTCCCCTAGCCCTAGCCCCCACTGGTTTGCCCTTCATTGCCTACCAGTCCTACGCCCCAGCCCATCTCTGTGTGCTTAGCATCTGATGAAGGGGAGAGGTTTAGGTTGGCCCCAGAACCTGGGGGCCCAAGTGTAAACTAGAACAACTTCCTGGAGGAAGTAGGCCTGGCTGGGCTGACCTTAGCAGTGGGGAGGCTTCCTCAGGAGGACAGGACTGCATGGGCAAAGGCCTCTGACTCCTCTTCCCCAGATTTAATAACCTGGGTGTCCTGCATGTGACCAAGAAGAACATGATGGAGATTATGATACAAAAGCTTCAGAGGCAGAGGCTCCACTCCAGGTCCCAGGGCCTTACAGGTATGGGGGCAGGAGAGTCATGGGAGGTGCTCATGGAAGGAGCCAGGAAGAGGAAGAGTCCAGGGGTCACACATGTGCTCGCCACCCAGAGACTGAGCGGCGGGAGCTGGAGCAGGAGGCCAAGGAGCTGAAGAAGGTGATGGACCTGAGTATTGTGCGTCTGCGCTTCTCTGCCTTCCTTCCAGCCAGCGATGGCTCCTTCTCCCTGCCCCTGAAGCCTGTTATCTCCCAGCCCATCCATGACAGCAGTAAGTATCCTGACTGCCTAGGGTTCCGGGTACCAGGGGGAGTAGGAGGGGCATCCTTTTTTTTTTTTTTAAGGTACTGGGGATGGAACTCAGGGGCATTCTACCTCCGAGCTACACCCCTAGCCCTATTTTTTATTCTTTATTTTGAAACAAGGTCTCACTAAGTTGTAGAGGACCTCACTAAGTAGCTGAGGCTAGCCGCGACCTGCAATCCTCCTGTCTCAGCCTCCCAAGTACTGGGATTACAAGCATGTGCCACCACGCTTGGCAGGGCATCCTTAAGCCATGGACAGAGAGACCTTGCTTTATTTATTTATTTTTTTTTTTTTGCGGTACTGGGGATTGAACCCAGGGACATTCTACCTCCGAGCTACACCCCCAGCCCTATTTTTTTTATTCTTTATTTTGAAACATGGTCTCACTAAGTTGTGGAGGGCCTCACTAAGTAGCTGAGGCTGGCTGCGAACCCGGATCCTCTGGTCTCAGCCTCCCAAGTACTGGGATTACAAGCATGCGCCACCACACCCAGCTAACCTTGGTTTAAATGTGACGCTGACTGGGCGTGGTGGCGCACTCTTGTAATCCCAGTACTTGGGAGACTGAGACAGGAGTACTGCAGGTTCGAGGACAGCCTCAGCAAATGGTGAGACTCTCGTCAACTTAGCAAGACCCTGTTTCAAAATAAAAATAAAAAATAGGGCTGGGGGTATAGCTCAGAGGTAGAATGCCCCTGGGTTCAATCCCCAGTGCCACAAAAAAACAAAACAAAACCTGTGATGCTGCCACATGTAAGTGAGGGGTCTTGAGTAAGTCATTTCCCCTCTGAGTGCTGCTTGTCTTTGGTAAATGAGGATACTAGTAGTTCATGCACCTCCTGGGGTTGTTGAGATAATGACCATGAAGCTCCTGGTTCATCAATGCAGCCATGGCATTCTATCATCTCAATTAACCCATTTTCCACCTCATAGAGTCGCCTGGAGCCTCCAACCTGAAGATTTCTCGAATGGATAAGACAGCAGGCTCTGTGCGGGGTGGAGATGAGGTTTATCTGCTTTGTGACAAGGTGCAGAAAGGTGAGGCTGCAGCCCAAACTGGGAGCTAGGGCCACTGGGGCTTGGGCTGGGGACCAGGGCAGGTCCACGATGAATGGCTGTGGAGATTCTACCAAGAACTGTAGCCAAACTTCACTTCTTCCTGTAGATGACATTGAGGTTCGGTTCTATGAGGATGATGAGAATGGATGGCAGGCCTTTGGGGACTTCTCTCCCACAGATGTTCATAAACAGGTACTCAGGGGCCAGGGCAGGGGCTGGGAACTGAACTAGGCAAAGGCCCCACTGACACCTGTCACCCCCACCCCTCAGTATGCCATTGTGTTCCGGACACCCCCCTATCACAAGATGAAGATTGAGCGGCCTGTAACGGTGTTCCTACAACTGAAACGCAAGCGTGGAGGGGATGTCTCTGACTCCAAACAGTTCACCTATTACCCTCTGGTGGAAGGTGGAGCTGGGCTGGAGGATCCTGCTGGGCTGGAGGAGGCTGGCGGGCTGGGCTGGAGGGTCCCAAGGCCTGGTTTCTAGGAACCAGCCTGAGGACTTTTGAGGGAAGCCCCCCTCCACCCCAGGCATGACCCATGAACTGGGGGTTTCACATCCGTTTCCCTCTACCCCCAGACAAGGAGGAGGTGGAACGGAAGCGGAGGAAGGCCTTGCCCATCTTCTCCCAGCCCTTCGGGGGTGGCTCCCACATGGGTGGAGGCTCTGGGGGCTCGGCTGGGGGTTATGGAGGAGCCGGAGGAGGAGGAGGTGAGGGGGTGCTGATGGCGGGAGAGGGTGGAGGGTGAGGAAAGGGGAAGAAGTTGTGGGAGAAGAAATCTGGGAAAGTCCTGGCTGGTGGCACTCCCCACAGCCTTGCCTGTACCCACAGGTGGCAGCCTCGGCTTTTTCCCCTCCTCCTTGGCCTACAGCCCCTACCAGTCCAGAGCGGCCCCAATGGGCTGTTACCCGGGTGGCGGGGGCGGGGCGCAGATGGCCGCCTCTGTGACCGGTGTGGATGCTGGGGAGGAGGCAGAGGAGCCGAGTGAGCACCCCGGGACCCCCCAGCGCAAACCGCAGGCTCCGGATGCGCTGCAGCGAGGTACGGGCTCGAGAATGCGGACAGTCGGGACGCGGGGGCTGGGGACCTGGCCCGCACCCACGCCCCCGTCGCCCCCTGTCGCCCGCAGCTCGGGAGTACAACGCGCGCCTGTTCGGCCTGACGCAGCGCAGCGCCCGAGCCTTGCTCGACTACGGCGTCACGGCGGATGCGCGCGCGCTGCTGGCGGGACAGCGCCACCTGCTGACGGCGCAGGACGAGAACGGAGACACGTAGGCGGCCAGAGAGCGGGCTGAGACGGGGCTTCCCAGGGTTGAGGTCCAGGATGCGAGGTTGTGGGGTGGGAGCAAGAAAGGGATCTGTAAAGAGCCGGGTAGTCCAGGCCTCAGGTCCGGCCTTGCTGTCTACTAGTCTGTTCAAAGTACTTAGTCTCGCCAAAGTTGTTTTGTCGACTGAACCAAGCACACACAATAGCAACTTCTACCTACCTAAAAAGGTGGGGGAGGGGTTAAGTTCAGGTACAGCGATGCCCTAGGAGACCTTCGGGGTTCACCAAGCCCCAGCAAAGACTGCAGAAAAAGACCAAAGACCCCAGCAAAAAAGCAGTGAGGTTGGGAGGGCAGAGGAGCTCTGGGTGACTGGGTTAATGGACCAGTCTCACTCCTCAACCCCCAGGCCGCTGCATCTGGCCATCATCCACGGACAGACCAGTGTCATTGAGCAGATGGCCCATGTCCTGTACCATGCCCAGCACCTCGGTGTTGCCAACCTCACCAACCACCTGCACCAGGTGAGGGCATGCACTGGCAAGGGAGCAGGGGATGGAAAGCAGGTGGGTCTAAGCTGGGGTGGGCCTGACTTGCCTTCCTCCTCAGACGCCCTTGCACCTGGCGGTGATCACCGGACAGACCAGGGTGGTGAGCTTCCTGCTGCAGGTGGGTGCGGACCCAGCATTGCTGGATCGGCACGGAGACTCGGCCCTGCACCTGGCGCTGCGGTCAGGTGCTGGGGCCCCGGCCCTGTTGCATGCACTGCTGCACAGTGGGGCTTCCTCTGTGCCCCAGCTACTGCACATGCCTGACTTTGAGGGTAAGTTCCTCACCTCCTTCCTCCAGACCAGGGGGCAGGGTGGGGTGAGTGGACGTGAGGTGTCCAGGTTGACTAGTCAGGGCTGGTCTAGGGGCCACAGCTGCAGACTGAGTATCCTGCGTTTCCTAGGACTGTACCCAGTACACCTGGCAGTTCGTGCCCGAAGCCCTGAGTGCCTGGATCTGCTGGTGGACAGTGGGGCTGAAGTGGAGGCTGCAGAGCGGCAGGGGGGGCGAACAGCCCTGCATCTAGCCACAGAGATGGAGGAGCTGGGATTGGTCACCCATCTGGTCACCAAGGTGAGAATGAGGAGTGTGGAAGGGTGGAGCCAAGAGTCGTGGGAGGACTGAGAATAATGAAGAGGGGTATGGGAAGGGTTGGCCAATCAGGCCATGCTGGGATCACTCACTTCCTTGCACCTCCACAGCTCCACGCCAACGTGAACGCCCGCACCTTTGCTGGAAATACACCCCTACACCTGGCAGCTGGACTGGGGTCCCCAACCCTCACCCGCCTCCTTCTAAAGGCTGGTCAGTCTCACCCTAGAGGCATGAACCGGGCAGGGGAGGAAAAGGGGTGCCTCCCAGTCCCTCCACCTTGTGGACCCCCATTTTCCCTCCTGATGACTGCCTGTCTCCCCCAGGTGCTGACATCCATGTGGAGAACGAGGAGCCCCTGTGTCCACTGCCCTCACCCCCCACGTCTGGGAGTGACTCAGATTCTGAGGGACCTGAGAGGGACTCCCGAAGCAGCTTCCGGGGCCACACACCTCTTGACCTCACTCGCAGCACCAAGGTCAGGCCAGCCTGACTCTGGAAGTTCCAGGGCACTGGGCACCTCCAGGGGTTGGGGATGGGGCCCAGAGTGTGGACTCAAGGACTAGAATGGGAGGTATTCAAAGCTGTCTCCCCAGGTGAAGACCTTGCTGCTAAATGCTGCTCAGAACACCATGGAGCCCCCCCTGACCCCGCCCAGCCCTGCAGGTGAGGCCTCAGCAGGCATTCCCAGAGCCCTCCTCATGGAGGTCTTCTCCTTCAGCCCCTCTGAAGGCGGGCTCTCTTTGTCCACCCCCATCTTCCATCTACTGCCCCAGTGGCCCTGGGTCAGATTACTGAGGAGAAAGGCAATGTCCAGGTATCTGTGTCTTTGCTCATCTCTGGAAGTAACTGACATGTCTGTTCATGTGTCCCCTCAGGGCCAGGGCTGTCACTTGGAGAGACAGCCCTGCAGAACCTGGAGCAGCTGCTAGATGGGCCAGAGGCCCAGGGTAGTTGGGCAGAGCTGGCAGAGCGGCTGGGGCTGCGCAGTCTGGTGGACACATACCGGAAGACAGCCTCGCCCAGTGGCAGCCTCCTGCGCAGTTACAAGGTGGAGCGACCTGTGCCCTGCCCCAGCCCCCTTCCCCATCCCAAAGCCCAAATGCTTCCTTGGCCCCTGGGCTGCTGACCCTATGCCCTAACCATCATTCAGACCTCCCACCTCTTCCTTCTCCTCAGCTGGCTGGTGGAGACTTGGCAGGTCTGCTGGAAGCCCTGTCTGCAATGGGTCTAGATGAGGGAGTGAGGCTGCTGAGAGGTCCAGAGCCCCGAGACAAGCTGCCCAGCACAGGTAAAGGGGCCAACCGGGAAGATGGACCTGGGCCCAGAGGGCGGGAGGCCTGGGGCCTTGACTCTCCCCTGTGTCCCTCCAGCAGAGGTGAAGGAAGATAGTGCCTATGGGAGCCAGTCAGTGGAACAGGAGGCCGAGAAGCTGGGCCCACCCCCTGAGCCACCCGGAGGGCTCTGCCATGGACACCCCCAGCCTCAGGTGCACTGACCTGTCACCCACCCTCCAGCCCTCTTCCTGGACTCCTCTGTACAGCATCCCCACCTATCCAAATCTTATTTAACATCCATGCCCACACTGCAGTTGGGGCAAATAAAGGATTCTCTGGAAGGGGAGGGCCCCCTTCCCAACTTATGGTAGCCCACAATGTGACTCTCATTCCTGGAACCAGCTTCCTACCCTGACCCCAAGCCGAGAAGAGAAAGAGGCACAGCCAGCAATTCATAGCAGTTTTAATGGGGTGGAGGCTGTACAAAGGGCAGGGCCCACTGAAGGAGGGAAAGCAGGCCGTGCCGCCCCGTCTATAGATGGGGCCTCAACATAGACGCCCTTCCTCCACCTCTGGAGAGAGAGAGGTGAGCCCTTAGGGAGAAGGAGGGGAAACCAGCTCAGCCCCAACTCCTGGCCTTTGTCTGAGCCAGGCCCCAGGATGGAGGGGGATTGCTGGTGTCAGGATGGGGGTGGTCTCGGCAGAAAGCGAAACTTGTCAGGTCTCCCCCCACCCCAAAAAAAAAAGAAGACCGCATCAAAAGTTCAGGGGCACTGGCCCCTCCCGCCCCCACCCACTCTGTACGAAAAAGTGCAAAACATTATCACAAAAGGGGTCTTAGAGGGGCCCTTAGCCCAGGCTCTTGAGGCCCACGCCCAGCCTTGCCCTGCCCCGGACACCGCGTCCGGCGCGGTCGGGCCCTGGGCCCGGAGGCCCTCGTGGGTGGCCCGAGGCCGGCCCGGGCTCAGGCAGGGCCGTGTCATCATGCAGGTGCCCAGCAGGCACCACCCCCCACTCCTATCCCTGCTCAGGGCTTCCTCCGGGCACTGCCTGCCCCAGCCCGGGGCTCGGAGCCAGGCCGCTGAGCCCGGGGCTGGCTGGCGGGGTTGGGCTGCAGGGAGGGACTGGAGTGAGGCAGGGGGAGTCCATCCTCCGTGCTCCCGGCTTGGGCCAGCGCTGCCTCCACGGCGTCCAGCTCTTCACTGGCCGCCTTCAGCTTGAGCCGGAGCAGCGCTGCATAGGTGCCATAGCGGGATTTCTGAGGCAGAAAGCCAGGAGCGTGAGCGCCTGCTCGCCTCTCCAGGCCTGGAGACAGCTGTCCTGCCCACCTCTAAAGCCCCCAGCATGGCAAGATGACCCCCCAGCAGGCTGGTGGCACTTCCTGGGCTCTCAGGACTACCTATGGTAACAGCTAACGTTTCTTGAGCCTTTACCAGAGCCAGGGAAGCAGAGTAGTTGACAGATATGTCACTTCCTGACCCTAGTGGGTATGGAGTGTTAGCCTTGTTCCCAAGAGAAAACGGGCTCAGGGTGATTAAGCAACCTGCCCAAGGTCACCCGCAGTTTCCACTCTTGGAGCCCATGCCCTTAACCCTACCCTGAGTTTGTGTGGGATACACAGGTGCCAGGCAGAGAAGCACACCTCAAACTCCAGGTAGGCCTCCTTTTGCCGCTGTTCCTCAGCCTCCTTGCCCCGGGCCTTCTTGGCCAGCTGGGTGGCCCGGTGTTCCCGCAACTCGCTCGCCATGGCCTTCAGCTTGGCCTCATGGGTCCGCACCTGCTCCTCCTATCAGCCAGGGGGAGCATAGTCAGGGCCACTCTAGTCTGTACAGTGCCTTTGTGCAGATTTTAACAAGGTGCCCTTTGGACAAGCAGAGCACCCTGTGTGGGTTCCTAGCTCAGCAAGCAGAGTAGGGGCTGGAGCTCAGGGTAAGGGCCTGTCCCTCACAGCCAGTGTGGGGACGCAGTGGACATGGACTCTACCTAATCATTCGCAGCAGCCTGGAATGCTACCAGCCTGGGTCTGCCCCACTCCATCCCCCTGGAACCAGGTGGACCCAATGAGCTGTGGCTACCTGGGAGAGGCGGGTGGCAGCGCTGGGCAGCAGAGGGCGGCTGAACTTCTTCTGGGAACTAACAGCAGCTGGGAAGGGGGGTGCAGAGAACATGGCGGCCACCACATTGATGCGAGTGATCCAGGACTGCATCTGCTCCAGGCTCCTGGGGAGAGAGCATAGCCCTTGGGATCCAGGGCCAGGGATGCCATCCTAGCTCAGGGTATGGCCTGAGGAGGTATGAGGCAACCCAGGGAAAGACAGGAGGTGGGGTGCAGTGCAGGGGTCCTGGCTGGGCAGGGGAGGGCACTCACGGAGCCTGGAAGAGGAAGACCCGCCAGTCAGCCGTGCGCAGGTAGAAGACATGGGGCCTCTTGCTGTAGTCGCTGGCGCGGGTGGCGAGAGCATGGTGGATGCTGATGGCATTCTTGAGCTCCGCCTCTGAGAGAGCCTTCCCAGGCTGGTACTCCTCCTGCAGGGGTGCCCATCTTGTCCTGGCCCCAGTCCCAGCCTGGCCCAGCCCAAGCCACCCACTCTCCCCTCCCAAGCCAGCATGGCCCCCACCCCTTGGCCTGGCCCCAAACCTTCTGCAGGTAGAGAATCATGCCCTTGAGGATCCCGTGGAAGCTCTTCCAGCCCCGCTTGCCCCGAGGTGCTAGGGGGAAGGAAGGCAGGTCAGAGGGGGGGGCCTGGGACAGGCCCGCTCCCATCCATCCCCCAACCCCCCCTCCAGGCCACGTACTCTTCCTGCAGTCGGGGTCTGCGTGCACCTTTCGCACCAGGGCCCCGTGCTTGTAGACGGCAGCCCCAGGCTCCGGAGTCAGGTCCAGGAAAGGGCTGGAGCCGCTGCCACTGCCCCCGCTGACCCTCTTGATGACCTTGGGGTTGGGGTCGGCCAACTCAGACAGAGAGCGCCTCAGCTCCTCCTCGTCTCTGCAGGTGTGATCGCCTCAGAGGGGGCTGGTCCTGGAGCCACACCCCCTGGGCCCTGGCTTCTGCCCACCCTACAGCAGGGCTCCTCGAGGCAGTAGTCTCATCCCTCAGATTAGGCCTCCCCAGAGTAGGGCCACAGCTGTCCTTTCCTCCCCTCACGTGTAACATCCCCATCCTCTCTGCTTTGCACACACCCCCAGCCTTCACACCCTTCTCTACCAGGACAGACATGGCTGACTCAGCTCTGTCTCAACCACACCTAATCTAAACTACGAGGTTTTGCTCATAGTTTGTTGGTTAAATGGTGGCAGAGGAAGAGATGGCTTCCCCCCACCAAGAAAGAACATTCATGGTCTGCAGTCTCTGTCAGATTTAAAAAGAAATCAGATTCTATCTTGTCACTCTCTTGTTCAAAAACTTGCCGTAGTTCCCTATCACCTCCCACGTGGAACCTACACTGCATCTCCCCCAACACTGTCCACTGTCCCTTCCAGCCGGGCCGCCTCCTCAGCCTCCCCACACCATGCTCACTGCAGCCACACCTTTGCCTCCCAAATGGCAACTTCCCCTTTTCTCTCCCCAGATGCTCTCCCTCAGGGAAGCCTCAGTCCCAATCCTCAAAAAAGCCTTCCCTGATTTCCCCCTGCACCCTAATCCTGAGCTCTGGCTCCTCTGAGGTCTCCCCCAGGACTGGGAGCGCCTAGCTAACCTGAGCAGTGATGGGACTCTCAGTAGACAGCAGCATATACAAGCGATCAAGTGTTTAGGTGAGGGCTCTGCCCTCAGACTGGGGCCAAAACTGAACCTTCTCGCTCACACTGGACTCTTCCGAGACTTACTTTGTTTCTGCTTAGGGCTAACAAGAAGAGACAACATGGCTCCTCATTCTGTGATATCTGACTCCCTAGGACCTGAGGGGTGCCTTTTGTGCTACTGGTTAAGGCTACACTTCCAGAGAGATCTGCTTTATCCCTGGGCTGCCAGGGGACCTCCCTTTTATGTCTCAGCACACCTCTGGCCTCAACCCAGCTTGTCATAACAACCCAGAGAGAGACAAGACAGACCCCAAGTCCAGGCAGGCATCTCCAAAGAAGGAAGCGAGGCAGCCTCACCGCCTCCCACAGCCCCAGGACTCTTGGGGCCCACTCCCTGCTCTTGGTAGACCCAGGCAGGCCCTTCCTTGCCCCCTCCCTAACCCCACCACACACCCCAGGACTCACATGGCCCACTGCAACTTTTCATTCTTGATGGAGCTGTACAAGGCCTGGGAAGGAACAAATCAGAGAGTGTGGGTCAATCCTGGGGGATTGTACCCATTTGTACCAAAATGTCAGAGTTCAGAGCCCTCCCTCCCAACTTGGGGGAGAACACTGAACCAGGTGGAATGGGGCAGCAATATATAACGACCATGAACACAGGCTCTGGAATATAGTACCAAGACCCATGCCCAGCTCCACCACTCTGGCTGCGTGACTCTCGGCAGGTATCCATGGGGAGGAACAAACATAGCAACATGTGGGGGCAAGCAGCGAGCACAGGGAATCCTGGCACATGGCTGATGCACAATAAATGGGAGCTGCTATTATTATCTGCATTGTTGTTATTAAGGGGCTCTCCTGCCCAGAGCCTGGTGGGAGAAGCACAGCTCTAAAGGGAATGGGAAATAGCAGCCCTAGAAACCCTGCTTCCCCCAACCATGTGTTCTGGCCTGTTTCCACAGGATAAACCCACACATAGCATATGGGGAAACTGAGACCCCATGAGAGGGGGCTCACCCCGCCAGCTCCATTCTTGGCTAACAGAAAACACTCTTATGGCTCCGAACCCCAGGACAAGCTGTCTTCCCCCGACCCAGACAGCCTGATCAAGCCAAATGTCAAGGGGTTCTGCCCCTACCCCTCTGCACACTTCACATTACTGAGGAGTGAACACTTGTCTGAAGCAGTAGTTTTAGCTTCTGATTCCTATCCAGCCCAAACGGTCAGCTTCTAAATCAGTCACTTCCTCTCTGTGCAGTTGGCCTGGGGGACATCTGGGGGCCCGCCCTGGGGAGAATGGTCCCCAGGAGTGACAGAGGGGACCCCTGTTCTTAGGAGTGGCCTGGAATATGGGTCCATGCCAGCGCCTCCAACTGTGGGGGTGCTTCCGCCAGCCTGTGTGAGTGGGTGTGTCCCCAGCATGTGCGTGTTTTGCTGTGTGGCGTGTGATGCTGCCTGCGTGTGAGCTGGGTGCAGTGGTGACGTCGGCGCCTTCCCCGTGATGGGACACAGCCCCCCACCGGCACCCCCACAACACGCCACAGTCTCTGAATCTTACTGCCCACAGCCATGCCCAGCCACAGGGCTAGCCAGGCATCCCAGGCCTGCACACCCTGTCCCGGTGTGGGTGCATCCACAGAACAACCCAGGCTAATCAACACCTTGCCCTCCCCGCACACACCTGGCGCAAACCCAGTCATGGCTCAGACCTTGAGCCCTCACTCCCCAACTGTCTGACCAGGAGGCTAAAGTGGCCACCAAGATCCAACCTGCAACCCTTGTCTCCAGCCTTCCAGTTCATGCCCTGCCCAGTCTCAAGACCCCCTTTTCCAGCAGCCACACCTTCCTTCGAAGGTCCTGAACCTCATCAGCGAGCCCCACACCAAGCTCCCATCTAGAAAACCCTCCTGGTCCCCAAAGACTCTCTAGTGTGTGAGGCCCACCTTGCCTCCCCCTGCCCAAGTCCATGCCCACCTCTGGCTGCCCATAGAGTTCTGTACCCCCCTTCCGCCCCATCGATGCCCTCCGCAGCTGGGTCCGCCCTCGGCACCTCCCTCAAGCCGCCCCCTCGGTCGCCCCCAGCCTGGCGTGGGCCGCGGCCCCCACGCCCTCACCGCCTTTTTCTTCTTGCGGCTCTGCAGGCGGCTGACCACCAGGTCAGTGTAGAGCACGGGCTTGAGACTTCGAGAGCGCTGCGGCCAGCCGTAGCACAGGGTCTCCGCGCCGCGGTGGGTGCGCCCGTAGCGCACGGAGCACAGCGAGCGCGAGCGCAGCCGCCCGGCGCTGCTGTGGATGCTGTTGACGCCGATCATGCTGGCCCGGCCGGCGCGCCGCGGCCCCCGGCCATGCCCCCGCCCGCCCTCGGCCCCCGGCCCGCCCGGCCGGCCCGCGGACGGCTCCCCGACAGCCGGCGCGAGCGCCCGGCCAGAGCCCGGCCGGCTCCACCGACGCACCGAGCGCGCGGCGGCGGCGGCGCTGTCGGCTCCGCAGCTCGGCGAGAAGGAGGGGGCGCCGACGGCGAGGGGAGGGGAGGGCGAGGCCTGGGGGCGGGGACGGCGCAAAATGGAGGCGCCCGAACGCCGGGGGCCCGGCGCCGCCGCGGGGAGAGCCAGGGGAGGCCGGCGGGGGCGCCTGCGTGGGGGGCGGCCCGGGACGCGGGTCCGAGCTCTCGCCGCGCGGAGCCCCGCGCGGTGGGCGGGCTGCCGGGAGAGGCTGCAACTCCCACCCGCTCGTCAGGGATGGAGGTGGTGGTGAGGGGAGAGGTTGGACGTCCCCCGGGCCCATTTCACTGAGCTTGGAGGGGCGGGCATGGAGGCAGGCACGAATCTCCCTGGCCTCCTTCAGGTCACCCGCAGATACCCCAAAAGCCCATCTATGTGTTCCCAACTCTGTTCGCACACCCCAACTAACCAGACGCACCAATTCACATTCACCCCGACTCGCAGACCTCACAAACTCAGATGTATACCTCAAGATTTACCATATTTAACTTACAAACATACACCCCCTACTCTTGGACATATGTCACAAATCAGACAGCCAATTGAAAGTGAATACCTCAGCACACGTAAACACCCCGCCTACACCCCAAGCACAAACACCCTAAATCATACAAACCCCTTGATTCGAATACACCCTGCCATACGTCCACAACTCAATGCAAGCACACACCCCAACTCACGGACGCCTCAACTCACAATGGATGCCCCCACTCAGATACATCCACAACAGAAGCCCGACACATCCCCAGCGCAAATCCATCCTAGGACGCGTCCTGTGCAGTCACATGTATGTAGTGGCCCAGAGACCCCCCTTTGTCCCACCTTAGGGGATTCCTTCAAGTGAGTCCAAGGCTCCCTGGATAAAACACCACCCCATCAGGGAGTGAACTGGACTGGGACGCCCCCTTCTGCGGCCGGCATCAGCCCCTGTCTTCCTGACACCTCACAAGTGCTGGCGCTGGCGCCTGGGCGCGGGTCTGCCCCCAGGGAGCCAGAAGTGCAGTCTCCAGTCCCCGCTTGGCACCCTGGCTGCAAGGCCTTGGAAAAGCCTTTGTCCGGCTCAGGCCCGGCTACCTCGGGGTCCTTCCAGCGCAGAGGTACCAGGAAGGTCTTTACAGCGGTACACACTAGGGTGGGGAGCGGTGTGCTTGTGTCCCACACCCCCCATCCGGGGACACCCCCACCCCTGCCTTCCACCTTCAGTGCACACTGGAGGAACTGACTGATGAAGGCGAATGCAGAGTCCAGGGCGGCCTGCTCACGTGTTTTCCAGAGTCAGCTCCCCTCCCCCGTGCGCAGCCCGATTGCACGCGTGTGCGCATGTTCCAGGAGAGCCTGCGTGTGGGGGCTGGGCGAGGGGGCGGTCCCCAGGCTGAGTCACGAGAACCAGAAGCAGGAGCAGGGGGCCAGCGAGCCCCACCCCTCTCCTCCCTCTGATTTGTCCTTCCCCTCCTGCAACTTCTACCCTGCCCCGCCCCCCACCTTGAGCAGCTCCCTGGGGAAGTCGCCGCCATCGTTGAGGCCCTCCAGGTTCCCAATGAAGTCCCCGCAGGTCATGCGCTTCCCAATGTTCTAGGGGAGGAAACGAAAGGCCGTGAGCCCTCAAGTCCCTGGACAGGGGCCTGTCCTCGGGCTCCCACCTTCCACCTCCCCACTCACGTGGCCATGGAGATCTGTGTTGAGTAGCATGAGGGCGCAGGTCAGCGTGTGGGCACCGTCTAGGGGAGAATTGAGGGTCAGCCGTGGCCACCTCCCAGGGACTCTTACAGCTAGTGTCCCTAACTTTCCAATTCATCCCCACCCACCCCCCTTTTCAGGACCTCCTTTGGCACATATGCACAACTTCCTAAGTGGGGAACCCTGTTAATGAACCCTCCCTGTGACTCCTCTTCCAACAGACTCCTCAGCAAGGACTCCCCCTCTCCTCAGGTCCCGAAGGTGCTGGTGGCTGCCCCCTGCTTGCCCCCAACACTTGTATGCCCCTATGCACTAAACACAAGCAAGTCCACTCCACACAGTTATGCAGACCAGTACAAATCCCCACTCCAGCCAAGCACGGTCCTGCACATGTCTGAACTGCGCTCAAATACATCTGCCACCTGCCTCTTCACAACTCACTTCTGACCCTGCACCATGCCTGCCTGTATGTACAGTTCCACATACATGCAACCATGCCAGCACTGTCTGCGCACATACACGTTCATATGCCTACAAGCATGTGCATTCATTCTCTCCTGCACACGCACATGCTCCTATACACACGTGCAGTAGTGCCCAGCCCTTCTCCCTCAGTGGCCAGCTGGAACAGCCCCACTCCCAGCCTCCTCACCCTCTGAGGACAATGCTTCTGGATTGCACTGGAAGTACCGCTGGGAGAAGTGGGCCAGCACACGCTCCCGTTCCTGGGTCTCACCCATTAAGGCCAGCTCCTTCAGAAACACCCTGGGGAGGGGAAAATGGAGGCTGTCATCCCCATCCAAAGTCCCCTTACCTGGCAGCCCTGGCCTTTGGCCATGCCCAGCCAGCTGGGGAAGGGTGCTGTCAGGTCAGCTTAGAGGGCTCAGAGGAGGAATGGCGGGGGCCTTGCATACCAAGCCTGGAGAGTGGGGACTGTGCTCCGAGGGCTCAACACCCACCTGAGAGCTTGGTCCAGAGTCATGCCAGTGAAGACAAAGAACTTGAGATACTCGCCAGCCACCAGTTTGCTGAAGTCATTGCTGTGGGCAGGGCAGAGACAAGGGGGTCTCAAGGGGGAGTATCAAGAGGTCAGCTGGGGGGGCATTAGATGGAGAGGATGTGCAGGTGCTGCCCCCAGGATGCATTTCCTCCACCCCCATCCTCAGTCCAGGGCCAATGGCTTTACTTTTTGCCCAGGTGCCGGGCCACATCGGCCTTCCTGAAGCCATCTAGCCGGTACAGTCTCTTGGCTAGGCGCTGAGCAGCCTCCAGATCCGCTTTCTGCCCATTGGATAAGGTGTCTGTGCTTCCCAGGGCCAGCCGTTCTGTGCTGTCCAGCTCTGATTCCGAGTCAGACACCAGTTGGCTCAGGGGTGGTTCACTGTCAGGGTAGAACACCAGGTCAGGGTTGGGGCAGAGTCCTGGGGGTCATGCAGGCCCTTGCTCTGCCTCTAGACTCAGAAAATGGAGACAGGAAGAGGAAGATATGGGAAAGGCATTTTTCTCTTTTTCAGGGAAGGAGATTTATAGGTTTTCTCCATCTGGCTACTCCATCATTACCACCTCTCTGTGGAAGTCCTGCTTCACATCTGACTCTCATCCGTTTTCCTACTATGCGAGTTCTGCCTGTTTTCCCAAAGCTCTCAGGGGCCTAAGTTTACTATTAAGTATAGACTCTCCACCCCCACACTGGCCCTCCTCAGAACATAGTCCTCTGTTTCTGAGAATATGGGCAAAGGTGGGATGGCTGAGCCGCCAGGGAGGAACAGTGGAGGGTCAGGCAAAGATCTGAGGCCAGTAGGGACACTCTTCTGTTCCCAAGTCTTTCCTCCTCCACCTTTTAGGGAGAGGAGCCTCCCCTTGTTACCTCCATTCTACCCACAAAGAAGCAGGCTCTGGGGTTAGGGGCACTGGGGGTCAGGGTGTACCCCCTCATGCCCTTTCTCTTTCTCCCCCTCCCTTCCCACCCCAGCTGCTCTACTCGCAAAGCCACCTGTCACCCCAGAGACAGAGGCCGGAAACTCCTGGTTGCTAGGCAACCCTGTCTCCCTGGCCACCCCCTCCTGTTGCCATGGCACCCATGACTGAGAGGGTAGCTGGCAGAGGGGAGAGCAGGAGGTTAGGCTGTGAAAGGACTTTCTTGGAGCAGGGTGAGAGATGCCCAGTTGGGCAGGTGGGGGACAAGGGAGGGAGGTGATGGGCGGGGCTATTGGCTGAGTCTTTGCAGCAGCCTCCAGGCTGGGTGGGGATGAGAGACTCCTCCGGGGAAGGAAAGGGCCTTCCAGGAGAGAAAGAGGATGTTCTCTGGGGATTCTTCAATCCTGAATCATGGTTTCTCCAATTACTGGACCTGAGCCCAGGGCGGAGGGAGCTGTGAGGGGCCAATGGAAGTTGTACTCCAAATAGGAAAGCAAACATCTGTTAACCACATATAAACTACATCCTCACACTCGGGATCTGTTCCTTAAATCAGCTGGTCCTGGGAAGCTGGGGACCTGGGACTGAGTAACCAAAGGAATTACTCACCTGCCAAGGGGTGCTGCCCCCAGACCAAGGCTGTCCTCTGAGTGGCAGGGACTAGGGGGTTCCCTCCCTGGGGCCAGCTTGGCTCTGGCCTCTGCCTCCTCCTCCTCCCCTCTCTGTGTCCAGGGACCTTCCGCAGCAGAGCTGGTACCAGAATCTGGCTCAAGAGGGGCAAGCGGGGCAGGAGCAGGTGGGTCAGGCCGAGGGGCAGGGGGCTGGGGAGGCAGCTCAAAGGTGAAAAAGGGGCTCTTGGTTGGGCCAGGTGAGGCCAGGGCCTCCAGGGAGGCGAGGCTGGTGTAGGAGGTGCCCTTGGCCCGGTGCGACTCCAGGATGGCTTCAAACACACAACTGAAAGAGTCAGGCCCATCGGCTGAGGGGCTGATCCCAGGAAGAAAGGGCACAGGTGACTTGAGAGGGCCAGAGTGAGGTGTCCGGCTCCCTGGCCTGCAAGGGCAGGGAGAATGTCCAATCAGGGGCCCAGAGCACAGGTCTGGGGCAGGATTTCATTGAACTCTCACACTGACTCTGTTAAGGGGATTATCATTCCTCTCTTTACAGGCTCAAACCCCCTAAAATAAAATAAAAAGAGCCTCCCAGGTAGAGGGCCCAAGAGGTTCAGGACCTCTGCTCACCCCAGCCCCACCCATGCAAGCAACCAGTCTGTCCCTCTCTCCCTCCCTCCCTCTCTGCTAATCTCCCTTTCTCCTCCTTTCCCCTGATCCGCTTCCCTCCTGCCATCCCATTTCTATTTCTGGCAACATCTTAGGAGAAGATGAGGCTCCAATCTGCAGTGGGGTGTGAGACAGAAAGGAAAGCCCCCACACTCCCCACTCTCCTGCCAGGACCTAGGTTCCGGCTGAGGCTTCCATGTCCCCAGGTTGGGTTCTGACCTCTGGCCTCTCATCCTGGCCCCGATCCTCTAGAACCCTTTGGCTTCTCTGTCTGGCCTCCCCTGACCCTCCTGGGTTCTTGGTCATGTCCCCAGTGCTCTGCTAGGCTGCAGGCCTCTTCCTGGAATCCCCTGCCCACAACACTGCCCCATCTGATACACCCGCGTGGTCCTGACCCTCCCAGCTCTTCTCTCATTCTTTTCCCATCCCTCTGACTCAGCTCTGCCTCTGGCCCGGTGGGGAGGAGCCAGCCACTTTCCTCTCCCAGTTTCCTACTCACCGGACCCCTTCTGAGGCTTCAAACACCTCATCGTCCACATCCTCTTCCCCTCCGGCCTCCTCATCCTCATTACCACTGCCCAGGCTGGAACGAGGGCCAGGGCATGGGCTGGGACATGGGGCGGGTGGGCGGGCAGTGCCAGGCGGGTCCTCAGAGCTGGGCTGACTCTCGATGGCTGAATCCACCTCCTCCCGCTCAGCCAGCACCTCATCGATGTCAGTCTCTCGGTAGCACCTCAGGGGCACCGTGTCCAGGTCTGTCTCGGAGTACTTAGCTGCTCGCCCCACAGCCACCCCAGAGCTCTGCCCTGAGCCCACCCCAGGTGGAGACAGGGAGGCCTGCTCTGGGGGCTTAGCACCTGTGGTGTGCACAGGCACCAAGTCAGGGGGTTGTCCAGGTCAGCCCCTGCCCTGCAATTCCCCCATTGCCTCATACTCTCAGGAAGTTCTTTCACTGTCTAGCCACCATTCCTCCTACCACACACTTTGCTCATTTTGGTGCCAGTGGAGCTCCTTTCAAACCAAGCTCTTGTCAAACAACTTTGAGAACCTGAAGGAGACCAGCCTTCTTTTCTACTCCAAAGAATGACCCTTGAGGTTCGGCCATCCCCAGCCTCCACGACTGAGCTTCCTCCAGGTGCCCAGCCCAGGCCTATCCCATCCCCATCATGACACGGATGGGAAGACCAAGGCCTGGAGAGGCATTGGCTGGCTCGGGAGCTCAGGAAAGGATTGAGGAAGGGTTGGAGTTTCCCTGCCAGTCCTCAGCTACTGTGGGGAAGGCCCTGCCCTCTCTCTACCTCTGGCCTCAGTCCCAGGTCTTACCTGAGCTGGGGGGGTCCAAGGTGCCATAGAAGAATTCCCATTTGGCTCGAGCAATTTTCTGGGCATGAGAGGAGACTTCTCGGGGGGAGGACCAGGTGTCCCCCTGAGCCAAGGAGGGAGAGACAAACACAGGCATCCAGAGTCAAAGCCAGACATACAAGGACACAAGAATATGGGACAGAAACAGAAATAAAAACACACAGGGATAGAGATAGAGGTGTAGACACGCAGGGACAAACACAGAAGGCAAAAAAGAGACAGATTCAGGACATTAAATTATTTAGAGTGAGCAGCAGACAGGCCCAAGTCTGACTGGTGGTCAAGCCTTGTCCCTTCACTAGGGCATTAGGGCTCCAGAGAGCCCAGGGAAAGTTGCAAACCTGGTTCAGGAGTCCAATGTCAGCAGGTCCTCGGAATAGTGTGGCCAGGTGCTCCGGAGGGCCCCCCAGCCCATTAGGGAGAGAGGAGTAAAGGCCATCTGCCCCAACCTGGGGTGGGACTGGTGGCCCATACAAGGGGTCCCCGCTACCAGGAAGGGCAGAGCCTCCTTTAGCTGGGAGTGGGTCTGATGTGGATGCCTCCAGTCGCAACTTCCGGTTGGAGCCAGGCCCAAGGGCTGGGGTGGGCCTGGGAGGAGAAACCCCACCCAGATCCCAGCTCCGACTCAAGCCTCCAGGAGCAGGCAGCCCATTCAGTGGCCTCACGCTGGCCTTCTCCACAAAGCGGAAGATGACCACGGAGCTCCGGGCCCCTGGTGGCGGCTGCCCAGTGGGTGAAGAGGGTGCCCAGGGTGAGGGAGCAAGACGGGGAGAAGGGGGGCCACGCAGAGGTGTACAGGGTGCTGTCACACGTCCCAGTTCCCGGCCTCGGGGACCTGGACCTGTCACTCGCCGTAGCAGGGAGCCTGTGCTGCCATACATGCTAGCTGGGGGGCTCTGGGGCACTGGGCCTTCGGGGAGCCAGCGGCGAGGGCATCTTGGCGGGGAGATGGCACAGTCACCTTCCGAGCAGAAGCGCATGGCACCCTGGGCCATGCTGGGGCCGGGGGTCAGGCTGGGGGGGCAGGGATGGCGAGGCCAGGTGGGGAGTAAGGGGGCTGCATGCTCTTCAGACAGGCCTGCAAGAGAGGAAGGGAAACAGGGGGTGAAGTGCCAGGAAGTTAGATGGCTAGGATAGCAGAGGTGGGGAGGGGAAAGCTGGCTTGAGCCTCTGAGCTCCAGGAACCTAGCCCACCCTAGGAATATGGGAACATCGATCCCACCCTTGGAGGTTACTTCCATAGAGGTCCGAGGAGAAAAAGATTGTCCACCCAGTGAGCCCCTGCTTCCTCTCCTCTGCCTGAAAGCCCTAAGCATCACCCTAGGAGGAGAGAGGAAACTAGTTCGGAAGTTGAGTGAGCAGGGTCCCTGTGGCAATTTGGAGCTACTTCTGGTGTGTGGGAGGCTGGTATCCCAACCTCTGGATGAGGAGTAAGAGCCAGCCATCACCATCATTCAGCCCTGGGTCCCTTATTGTCCCTTTTATGGGGAGCCCTCAATCAGGAAGGGAGAACTCAGGTCTCCTAGGAGAGAGAGGAAGAACAGGGGTTATGTAGGGACGATGAAGGGCTGAGAGGCACAGGAAGGAGGTGAGCAGAGTCCTGAACAGAAGCCCCTACCTCCAATTCAGAGATGCTGAATGGGAAAGAGACATTCTTTTCTCTACACAAGTACAGATGCACATACAAATGTGCACACACATACACACACACACACACACACACACACACATGCCCTCGTGCACACACACATACATAGGGACAAATATATCAGTGCACAGTTAAATACGTTCATAGGCAACACCCTCTGGTACACACACAGACACACACACATACTGCTCAAAGACACACCCTCATACACTCTCACAGTCATAACAAATATGTGTGTAATGGAAAGGCACATGCCTATTTTACACATATCATCATCATCAAACAGGAACACACAAAGAGGAACCCAAATATACACACAGGCTTTCATTCTCCAATGCACTCAGAGACACAGGTGTATCAGACACAGAGACCGACTGTCCACAGTCACATTCAAATACAAATGAACATTTACACACATACTCAAGCAGGGACACACACCCTCCCCTCCCCCTCACCAGTCACAGGGTCTCTAGGGGTAAGACTGCACCACATCCTTCTCCTCCCCTCCCCCCATGACAGATCTTGCCCAGCCCAAGAGAGACCATAAAGGGGTAACTGGGCCTCTGGTGGCAATGCAGGGTAGAGGCAGAGGTCAGGAGCAGCAACCCTGCCAGGCAGGTTCTTGAATTGAAGCTCAACAGCCCCCTCCTCCCGCGCGCCCCCTGTGAAGCCCCTACCCGGAGCCACCTCATTACTCACCGCTGCTCGTCAGGAGCTGGGACCGAGGAGAGGCAGAGGAGAGGCTGGGCCCAGCTCAGCTGTGAAGGCAGCGCGGCTCCCGCTTGCTCCAGGCCCGCCCGCCTCGCAGTCCCTCCTCCAACACCCCCCCC
>PVJS01021945.1:0-31011 GCA_004027185.1 Glis glis
AAAAAAAAAAAAAAAAAAAAAAAACAAAAAAAAAAAAAAAAAAAAAAAAAAAAAAAAAAAAAAAAAAAAAAAAAAAAAAAAAAAATTAATTTCAGCTAAAAACAAAAACCCCATAACCCTCAGAAGAATACAACAGAATCCAGCCTTTACATAGTATTCAATCATAACATAAAATAACTTGGATGCTGGAATTAACAGAATGCATTATAAATGCAATAAATCCTTTCTATCAGACTGGCAGGGACACATCTAAAGTATCACTATATCTAAGGGCTCAAATGATTGTTAACTAAAGTATATTAAACTTTTCCAGAGATGTGTAATTTTCCCTTCAGGATTAAAACTTACCATGCAGGTACGAGAGTTTTCACCTATGAATGAATCTCTTAACACCTGAGTGAGTTTACTTGCTCGGAAAGGAGTATGAGGTTTATTTCTACCTAAGGCTCTGATGCATTCCTGAAAATTAAGAAAACAAGCCTTACAAATCAGGTTTTCCTATAAAGGGTGATCTTAATTAACATAATTTAAGAGGTCTCTTACTACAACTTTAACATGTAAGGTCTAATGAGCTCTGGAATTTTTACAGTTTCGCAGCATTATAAAAATGTTCTCATAAATCCTAATTCAAGAAAATGAACGCCGGACGTGGTGGCGCACGCTTATAATCCCAGTACTTGGGAGGTGGAGGAGACTGGAGGATCCGGGTTCGTGGCCAGCCTCAGCTACTTAGTGAGGCCCTCCGCAACTTCGTGAGACCCGGTTTCAAAATAAGGGATAAAAAATAGGGCCAGGGGTGTAGCTTGGAGGTAGAACGCCCCTGGGTTCAATCCCCAGTACCGAAAAAAAAAAAAAGAAAAAGAAAATGAACAACTACAAAACCAAAACCTACTTTATTATTCCAAAAAATACTTCTGGAAACTATGACAAGTGTTTAAAACTAACAAGCAATAATAGAAAACTGTAAAAAGATTAAAGTGACATTCCAAAAGAAAAAACACAGAACACTTTACTGTAATCCTCCCAACCTTTGCTTTTCTAGTAAAGGAAAAGATGTAATAACCCAGCCAAACTTTCTGAAAAACATTCCACTTTTTTTTTGAGAAACTATTTCTTAGCTTACTTCTGTGGTTTCTTGCCCCCCCAAGAAGTATGAATGATGAAGCCCTTTAGTATCTGGTTATGCAGTCTCAGAGCTAGTGTGTCAACTCACATATTCTTTATGCCATCTAAAAAGAATTAATAATGTATCCAAGGAAAAATTTGAGATATAATAAAATCTACAACTTCAGGTATAACAAAATTTGAAAACCTTTTTATTTGATTAAAAAGTGCTATTATTTTGCAAGTGAGTAAACAAAATTAAAGAAAAAAGTAAAAGACTTTTCACAATTAAATACATTTAATTTACCTTGAGTGCTAAAAGGCTTTTATTAATTTCAGCACCTTCAAGCCTAGTTTGTCTGTCTGCACTGGAAGTATCAGCTCCTCTTTCATTTCCAGCCAAATCAATGAGAGAAAATTTGCCATGTAGTTTTCCTTTCCTTCTAAGAATAATCTGAAATACTGCATGGCTCCGAGATGAATGGGCATTTGCAGATGTTTGACCAGATGTCCTACAATGTGATTAAACACATTTTGATACATGAAAACTAATTTATACATTTACCATGATACTTACACTTATAAAAAAGCGACAACAAAAATCTACTTAGTTTTTATCTTTTTTTGGTATGGGGGATTGAATCCAGGGGCGTTCTACCTCTGAGCTGCATCCCCAACCCCCCCTTTTTTAAATTTTTGAAATAAGGGTTTTGCTAAGTTGAGAGTTTCACAGTGTTGCTGAGGCTGTCGTTGAACCTGCAATCCTCTTGTCTTAAGCCTCCCAAGTACTGGGATTACAGGTGTGCACCACTGAGCCTGGCTAGCTTTTATCATTTAAATGCCAAAGAGACATTATGAGTTAATAACAGTTAAATATAATCAGATTCATACAATTTCATCTGCCATTCTCCTAATGTATCGGTAGTATGGTATCAATATAATAGATGTGTGCCGGGCGTGGTGGTGGGAGTGGTGGCATACTCTTGTAATCCCAGCACTTGGGAGGCTGAAGACAGGAGGATCACAGGTTTGAGAACAGCCTCAGCAAGTAGTGAGACTCTCATCAACCTAGTGAGACCCTGTTTCAAAATAAAAAGAAAATAGGGCTGCGGGTATAGCTTGGAGGTAGAATGTCCCTGGATTAAATCCCTAGTAACACACACACACACAAGATAAAAAAAAGTGACTCAAATTTCCATGGAACAAAACTTTTACGAATAATAATTTCTTACTTCCAATATCTATTGAAGAACACCCTTGCTTTGTTTCATGCTATAGCCACAGTACCTAAAACCGAAGTTTCCCTTTCTTAATTAAAATAAGATTTACCTGCAACTGTTGCCTATGTCAATAAGCTTCAGTACATCTTCAACACATTTGACCTCCCGTTCCTGTAATCCCACCACTTGAACCTGCTGTTTTCCATCTTCTAGAACTCTTAATTTTGTTTTTCTATTTAGCAAGTCAAATACCTATGAAAAACCGTATTCAAATTAGAAAACCAGCTTTAAAAGAAAAAGAATCGGTTCTATAAGTTCTATAAGTCACTCAGAACCTGACAATTTCAGATATGAAAATAGTAATTATATATATTAGAATAATAATGCTCAATATATTGACAGCTTCAAATAACATTTTTTTAACTCTCAAGACATAAATTCTAACAATATTCCAAATACTTATAAAGTTTGTGGTGGAAGTTGTGTAACAATGTGAATGTACTCAATGTCACTAAATTGTACAATTAAAAATGGGTAAAATGTTATATTTTATAATTTTAAAAAACTAAAAATTTTTTTAAAGTTTCCACATACCTTTCCACTATAAATTTCAAAAAAAGTTGCATATACTTGAAGTTCTAGCTTCTTATAGTTTGGCTTCTTTAGCATTAAAAAGACATCTCGAGCTATCAAGAATTTCATATACAGAAAATTGTTAAGATATAAGAAATATTTTTAAAATGTAATACAGATTTTTCTATTGGTACAGGAATAGTTAATCTTTACCTAGGATGATAACATCAATAATAAAGATAAAAATTAAATACTTGACAAAAAAATAGTTAACAGAAGTTACTCTTCTTCATATTCCATGCAAGGATGCTACTACTTAAAAATAACATACAAAGCCGGGTGTGGTGGTGCACACTTGTAATCCCAGTACTTTGGGAGGCGGAGACCAGAGGATCCGGGTTCGCGGCCAGCCTCACCTCGCTCTCTCTCTCTCTACCTAGTGAGGCCCTCCGCAACTTCGTGAGACCCGGTTTCAAAATAGAGTATAAAAAAATAGGGCCGGGGGTGTAGCACGGAGGTAGAACACCCCTGGGTTCAATCCCCGGTACCGCAAAAAAAAAAAAAACAAAAAAACCACATAAAATTAGAGATGGTAAGAATAAGATCATTTTCATAATCATACCAAACAAAAGTTTCTACAATTTAGCCATTCAAAAATTTATACTAAATTGGGCGTGGTGGCACACGCTTGTAATCCCAGTATTTGGGAGGCTGAGACAGGAGGATCACAGGTTCGCGACCAGCCTCAGCCACTTAGGCTCCCCACAACTTAATGAGACCCTGTTCCAAAAATTAAGAATGAAAAATTTAAAAAAAGGGCTGGGAGTGTAGCTCAGAGGTAGAATGCCTCTGGGTCCATCCCCCAATACCTCCTTGCTCCCTAAAAAATTTACACTAGTCTCCAACAATATGCCAGACTATACCGGTAACAAGATCTCTGTCACCAACAGTTTAATCTTAGTTTTTTTCAAACAATCTGATAACCTACAACTGACATCATATACAGTAAGTACAGCATCAAAGTTGCTGGATAGTATTTAAAGCTTTATTTCTTTTTTTTTTTTTTTTGCGGTACCGGGGATTGAACGCAGGGGCGTTCTACCTCCACGCTACACCCCCGGCTCTATTTTTTATACTTTATTTTGAAACCCGGTCTCACGAAGTTACGGAGGGCCTCACTAGGTAGAGAGAGAGAGAGAGAGAAAGACAGTGAGAGGGGGAGAGAGAGAGAGAGAGAGAGAGTGAGAGCTGAGGCTGGCCACGAACCCGGATCCTCCGGTCTCCGCCTCCCAAAGTACTGGGATTACAAGCGTGCGCCACCACGCCCGGCTAAAGCTTTATTTCAAAGACACCTTAATTATATCCAAAAAGAATATTACAAATTACATGCAAAAAGGACACTTACCAGCTAATGCATAAATTCCTTTAGAACAATCTTGGTTCTTTCCTGAAAAGTCACCACCCATAGTCTATCATTGAAAATAAAATAAATAATAATAGACATTATTCGGGAGTAAATCTTAAGAATTTAGATCTTAGAATTAAACTATAAGAAAAAGACTGTAGCATCATAACAGGATTTAATTTTAATGAATTACTTACATGAGTTTTTCCACTTCCAGTCTGCCCATAAGCAAAGCATGTAGCCATTCCCCTTTCAAATATAGTTTCCACTAGTGGTCGAGCAGTAAACCTTAAAAATAAAATGCATCAGCCAGAGTGTGTCACAAATTAAGTTGTAACTGATAACAAATAAAATGATACCGAATAACAAATAAAATAATACCAAGTAATATAAAGTATATGGCAACATATTAAGCAAATCTTTGTTAATTTTAAACAACCATACCCTAGAATTGCTCAAAGCTATTTAAAGCATAATTTCAATCAATAATTCTATAATAAAATGGTAACAAAAATAATTCATGTGTAATGAAAACAAAAAGTAACAATTACAATTTATTTATTTATTTATTTATTTTTTTTTTTTTTTGCAGAACTGGGGATTGAACCCAGGGGCATTTAACCTCCGAGCTACATTCCCAGCCCTATTTTTTTATTCTTTATTTTGAAACAGGGTCTCAGTAAGTTGCGGAGGGCCTCCCTAAGTAGCTGAGGCTGGCCGCGAACCTCGGATTCTCCTGTCTTAGCCTCCCAAGTACTGGGATTACAAGTGTGTGCCACCACATCTGGCTATCGATTAGAGTTAAAAAAAAAAAATCAAGCCGGGCGTGGTGGCGCACGCTTGTAATCCCAGTACTTTAGGAGGCGGAGACCAGAGGATCTGGGTTTGCAGCCAGCCTCAGCTCTATCTCTCTCTCTCCCTGTCTCTCTCTACTTAGTGAGGCCCTCCGCAACTTCGTGAGACCCAGTTTCAAAATAAAGGATAAAAAATAGGGCTGGGGGTGTAGTTCGGAGGTAGAACGCCTCTGGGTTCAATCCCCTGTACCGCAAAAAAAAAAAAAAAAAAAAAAATCGAGTGATAATCGCAATAAAAAAAGAGCCAATAGGGGAAAAAACTACAAAAATATTCTCTTTAGATTTTCTAAACAAGAAAAACAATGATTACCTTGGATGTGAGGAAGTAATTTATATGTGGGGGAAAGAATATAAATTAAACTTATAGGACACTGAGTTCTTTTTTTGTGGTACTGGAAATTGAACCCAGGGTCATTCTACTTCCTAGCTACACTCCCAGCCCTATTTTATTCTTTATTTTATTATTATTATTATTATTATTATTATTTTATTATTATTATTATTTTTTGTGTGTGGTACCAGGGATTGAACCCAGAGGCATTCTATTTCCAGGCTACACCCCCAGCCCTATTTCTTATTCTTTATTTTGAAACAGGGTTTCACTAAGTTGTGGAGGGCCTCACAAAGTTGCTGTGGCTGGCCTCGCACCTGTGATCCTCCTGTGTCAGCCTCCCAAGTACTGGGATTACAAGCGTGCGCCACTATGCCTGGCTCTGAGTTGACAGTCTTGATTTAGGAAAAGAATGCCAAAATATTGCAGCTTATTTTTCCAAACATATTGGTAAAATTACTAAACTAAAAAAGTGGGGAGCTGGAGATGTACCTCAGTTGGTAGAGAGCTCATCTATCACACTCCATGCCCTGGGTTCAGTCCCCAGCAATGCAAAAACAAATATTTAAACAAACATAAAAATAAAATTAAATAAATGAGGAAGTATTCATTGAGCAGAGCACTAAAAAGAATGTTAGAAAAGAAATCTAAAAAAAAAAAGGAAATCTATAAGTGGAATACTTTATATAGGTCTGCTTAAAAAAATTTTAGGGCAAAATTAGAGAAAGTAAAAAACAAAAAGAACAGGAAAAAGTTCTGGTCAAACAGAACTAGAAATGAGTCTGCAGAGTGATTAGACAAAAAAAATTCTAATTCCTCAATCCATAAAAGTAGACAGGACAAGGATAAGTACTGGTAAAGTTAAGAATAAATACAGGGTGAAACAGAATGTTTACTAAATCTACCATATACACAGAAACGTATCTGTATAATGATTACTTGAAAACTATTAGAAAAGTCAAACAAACTTAAATTTTATGAGGCAGAAGTAGAAAAGGGAGTAAGGGGAAGGAGAGAATTATGTTTGCTGAAAGCTAAAAATTATATAATTTACTATTACAATTCACTTTTTAAATACATTCTTCACATCTTTCCATGTAGCATTTATATGGTCTTTAATTTTGTCTTTATTCTTTACAACTGAATTTCCAGTTTGCTGGGATTAAAGATCAATGAAATTGGTCTTAACTGTATTTTTTGTGTGTCTATGTGTGATAATGGGGACTGAACCCAGAGACATTCTATCATTGAGCTATACGCTCAGTCTTATTTAATTATGGTATTGAGGACTGAACTCAGGGGCATTCTACCTCCAAGCTACACCTCTATCCCTTTTTATACTTTTGTTGTTGTTGTGGTTTTTTTTTTTTTGGCGGTACCAGGGATTGAACCCAGGAGAAATCTATCTCTGAGCTACATCCCTACCCCTATTTTTTTATTCTTTATTTTGAAACAGGGTCTCACTAAGTTGTGGAGGACCTCACTAAGTAGCTGAGGCTGGCTGCAAACCTGTGATCCTCCTGTCTCAGCCTCCCAAGTACTGGGATTGCAAACGTGTGTCGCCATGCCCGGCTAACACTTTTGTTTTTGAAACAGGGTCTCAGTAGGTTGCTTAGAGTCTCACTTCCTTACTGAGACTGTCCTTGAATTTGTGATTATGGACGCCTGGCCCTTTTTATTTTTTGCAACAGGGTCTCACTAAATTACTGAGTGCTGGCCTTGAACATTCAATCCTCCTGTCTTCAGCTTCCCAAGTACTGGGATTATAGGCGTGTGTCACCATACCCAGCTATTTGTTAACACCTTCAATTAGGATTATTAACTATTCTGCTTTCTAGGCACTTTTATAAAATAAAACAGCAAACAAACCATGGTTCATTCAATAAAACTCTTATATGTAAGACTGAATTGTTTGTAAGTTGAATGCACAAACATAAGAATCACATGTATTAAAACTATTCCCAAGTTTAAAGACAATAAAAGTTAAGCAAATGTTAAGTAGATTTACCGAATTTTTTTTTGGTGGCACTGGGGATTGAACCCAGGGGCATTCTATCTCTGAGCTTCACCCCCAGCCCTATTTTATTCTTTATTTTGAAACAGGGTCTCACTAAGTTGCAAAGGTCCTCACAAGTAGCTGAGGCTGGCCGCCACCCTCCAATCCTTTTGTCTCAGCCTCCCAAGTACTAGGATTACAAGTGTGCGCCACTACGCCTGGCTTTTACCGAACTTTTTTACCTTAGGTGGTGGTCCATGTGAAATAAAAATTTAAACGAATGAACTATTGAGGTATAACAAAAGGGATTTCAAATTTATTTACTAGTGCAGAGATTAAAACATAAAAATTAAAAGTCCTCTTCATACCATATCCTATTCCTAAAGGCTGTATTAACATTTTCCAGATATTTCTTACCCACATGTGTATGTGGTCTGTGACATGTATATAATAAGTGAAGTAGCGATTAGCAATGAAAACCATGTTTTGGGAAAGCATTAAGGAGAACAAGTATTAATACTCATTAAAGAGTTTATTACATTTTCTTCATTTAAACTCAGAATGAAAAAGGCATATTATGCCTCTGGAGAGCTATGTCAAAAACAATTTAAGGTTCAGGGTGGTGGAGATTCACAGTGTAAGAAAAAAATTCTGATTTTAAACAAATTTACCTACCTGTAAACCATTTCATTAGGAGCGGAGTCATCAAAGGCATAATCAAAACGAAATGTTTGGTTTTCTAGGTACCGTGTTAAATCTACTTTTTGTTTAGGTTCATGTACCATTACAACATCTTTACTGGGAATTGTGATTACATCAAGATCTTTCATTTGAGTTTCTAAAAGAATAAATGAAAATCAATGTTCAGTAATATGCACAGCATTTAAATTAATGTACGTAAGTTATTTTAAGTAGTAAGAATTTTGACAGTAGTAAGATCTGTAAATACAAAGACAGTATCCCATAAATATGCCATTTAATAAGACAAATTATTTCAACAGCAAAATGAAAGAATCAAGATTTCTGTGACCCAAGAGCCAAGAATGGTAATGCTTTATAGAGCAACAACAACCAACAGGTCTAGACATAGAGATTTGCATAATAGTTAATATTCAAATGAAAGCAAATGATTTACATTTAACTTTTCCAAACCAAACTGATTCGTGCTATTATCAAAATATATTACAATCAAGATAAAATCAACTTTTTATAGAGCTCAGTAAGCATCATACCTTTTTTATTGAGTGGTCGTTTTCTCACACAAACACATATCCTATGTTCATCAATCTAGAAATAAAAAATATTTTTTCAGTGATTATCAGTGATATGTAAAACAATGGAAAGTAAACTATGTAATACTTCCTTCAGAGGTTTTAGAAATTTATACATAGCATAAATATAATAAGTAAGCTTAAAAACAAACTTTGCATGAATTTTAATGTTTGTCAGACACAATTATTTCAAAACTTCTAAATGTAATGGAAACTTGTTCACTACCTTAGGAAATAATTTTGTAGAGAGTACTACTATTCTTAGCATTAAGTTCATGCTAGAAGGGTGCCTTACTTCAAGAAGAGTTGTATACAAGTGAATTAAATAACTCTATTCTACCAAGTGGCATATTTTCAGGCTGATTAGAGGCAGAGTTGTTTTGCAAAGATCACTAAAAGCAAAAATTGGATTCTCAGAAGATTACTGAGCAAAATAACTTGAACAATTTTATAAACATGACAACTCTTATGTACAAGTATTTTTCATAAAACCTATGTTCTCACTACATGCCTTCTTTAAGTAATAATCAACACAAAGCAGGATCTTGAAAGCCAATAACATATACTATCATCATGCCCATTTCAGAAAAAGTTTGTCAGTTTGCCTGTCCTAAAACATGAGTTTACATACAGTAGGTAAAACACATGGAGGTGTAGTAAGGCCTAAAATATATGGGATATAAATGTTAGAAATAATCTATTAAATCCTATATAATAAAATTGTCTAACAAATGTATTTTTAGTAGCCAACACATATATGTATATGCTAGGTCAGGCAGATTAATTTTCATAGGAACCATCACTCACAAAAGTAATTTCTACATAACAAATTCTTACTCTTTGATAGAGAACGAGTTGAATAAGAAGACTAAGAACATTTTTCATCGCTGGATTTTTGGTCCTTGGCAGCCTCCAACAAACATCACTTACCATTAAATAAAGCAAGAATAACACTAATTTTATAACAACAAATTAACTAATAATAAATTAGAACGATGGTGGGATCTACACCAAAGAGTTATAAAACAAGCTAGGAACAGTGATAAAAATAAAAGTGATGGTCAGAAAGAAAACTTTTTTTTCCTGTTGTTTTTTTGTGGTACTAGGGATTGAACCCAGGGGCATTCTACCTCCGAGCTACATCCTCAGCCTTATTTTTTATTTTATTTTGAAACAGGGTCTCACTAGGTTGATGAGAGTCTCACTACTTGATGAGGCTGTCCTTGAACCTGCAATCCTCCTGTCTCAGCCTCCCAAGTACTGGGATTGCAGGTGTACACCACCATGCCCAGCTAAACTGGGTCTTATTTTGCTGCCTTAAGTGTTGTTCTACCTTTCCAAAGACAGGGAGGCTTTGCTTTGAAAAAGGACATCTCTATGGGCAGCACCTCTAATGTTTAAAATTGTGGGAGATTAGTACAAAAGTGTTTTATTTCTTCCTTTTCTTCTTAACATAAAAGGAATGCATCCACACAGGAAAAAAATAGTGAAATATGAATTTAGAGGGTATCAATACAATGTTTATTTACAGCATAAACAGTCCCAGAACAATGGTTTAAAATGAAGAATCTTACAGGATCTGCTGTTGTTAATGGTCTATAATCCAAACTTCCTCTAAAGTCTCTGATCATACACATAATTTCATAATTTGGATTTGTAGCATCAACATCCTATTAGAAGACAAAGAGCATTTGTCATTTATTAATATTATAATAATGCTATATTTGTTTCATTTATGTTATATATATGGTTTGAAAATTGCAATTAAGAGTGTCATTTGTCATAACCAAGCCCAAACTCAAATTGAACATGCAATATATAAATTTCAGAGTTCGGATTTAATATGTTCAGAATCATTTCCATATTAAAAACATAATTTTCGTTAGTCTAACATGCATCCTGTTAACTTCAAAGATTTACCCTTAAAACAGCCCTTTAAAACTAGTTAAAAAATCATCTCTTATACATATACTGTATCCTAGAAAATAGAACAAGAGAAAAAGCACTCATTTAAAACACTAGCGAAGAACTCTAGAAAAGGTGAATTACTGGAAAAATTCATTCTACATGCAAATTCTTCTAATTAGTGTTTTAGCAAAGTGGAATGCAGATTTATGTAAGTTCATGTCCTATTTTTGTTGACTCTAAAAACAAAAATAAAAAATCCTAAAGTATGGTAAAACAACCTCAAAGTTACAGAACACAGAACTTAAAGGAATCAAAACCCAAGACGGATTTATTTTATCTATGTATTTATTTATTGGGTACTCTGGTTTGAACAAAGGAGTATCCTATCTCCAAGCTAAACCCTCAGCCCTTTTCATTTTTTATTTTGAAACAGGGTCTTGCTAAGTTGGTGAGGCTGGCATTAAACCTGCAATTCTCCTTTCAAGTACTAGGATTACAGGCATGTGCCACCAAGCCTGACAAGTCAAGATAATAAAAAACTTTAATTAAAATTGTTGAATGATAACTGCAGTTTACTTTATTGCTTCAAAATTGAGAAAGTTCAGATTAAGTTACAAATATCAACAGTCAATAGCCTCTCCCAGGTGTGAATAAAAAATAATTGAACATTGTGAGATTTTTTTCATACATCATATTCAGATTTGCTCTGAATGTAAATTTCAAAATCACTACTGAAACTTAGCTTCCAATTAACCTTCTAGGAAATAATACCAACTATGTCAACTAAGCAGCAGAATGTGAAATGAGAATTAAGAGATCACAGAGAAATAAATGTTTAAGTATTATGAAGTACTCAGAGAAAACACCAGGCGGCATCTATGCTAAGGATCAGTAAATATGTTTTTTGTATTACTTATTTCAAAACTCTACTACATAGTCTCAGGTAACTTTCAGACATAAGCGGATTTATTCCCTCTGAATATTATTATTTTATTTTACTTTTGTGGTACCGGGGATTGAACTCAGGGGCATTGTATCTCCAAACTACACACCCAGCCCTTTTTATTTTTTGTTTTGAAACAGGGTCTTGTTAAATTACTGAGGCTGGCCTTGAACCTGCAATCCTCCTGTCTCAGCCTCCCAAGTACTGGGATTACAGGCATGCACCATCATGCCTGGCCACTTTTTTTTTTTTGCGGTACCGGGGATTGAACCCAGGGGCATTCTACCTCCACGCTACACCCCTGGCCCTATTTTTTTTTTATACTTTATTTTGAAACCAGGTCTCACGAAGTTGCGGAGGGCCTCACTAAGGAGAGAGAGAGAGAGAGAGAGAGAGAGAGAGAGAGAGAGCGCGCGCGCGCGCTGAGGCTGGCCGCGAACCCGGATCCTCCGGTCTCCGCCTCCCAAAGTACTGGGATTACAAGCGTGCGCCACCACACCCGGCTTTGCCTGGCCATTTTGAATATTATACTGGGTCCAAAATTCCACAACACAATATATGAACTGGTAGTCTAACATGATTAAGGACATCTGAATATACCACTAAATAAACAACCTGTTGTTTTACTATAGGAGATAAGTTCTAAGACTAGATAGATATAATAATAAAGCACAGTATACAAGCTATAGGTACAATAACAAAATTTCTAAAATGTGAAGATCTGTATAGGTTTAAAGACCAGTTTTCTATGCATTTGTTCCATTGCTATGAAATAGTTTTGCTACCATCTGAAGGGAACAAGAGAGGGACACAAGAAAGACTCACTCTCAATATTTAGTATAAATCGAAACACAAATCCCCCCCTTTCCTATGCCACATAGGATCTAAACATATTCTGTAACACAAGAGCTATTCAAAAATAGAACAAACTGGGGCTACGCAAACACTAAAACATGAAAACTATATGCAATAAAAATCTGTTAAAGGTAATTTATTTTCACAAAAGGTTACATGATTCCTCAGTATCAATTTAAGGAATTCTTTAAACTCTTTAAAATGAATGCCTCTATTATTTTTTCACAAGTCAGTCACTTTCACTGATAGAGCTTAATCTTTGGTTGGAAACAAAATATGTTTCTGTTACAAACCTGTGCTCTTTTTTCTCTAAGTTCTTGCTGTTGCAATCTCCTTTTTTCTCGTTTTTCTTGTAATTTTTCCACTTCTTTCACACAGTTAGATTTTCTACGTGCTGCAAGAAAAAGATGAGCTGCAGAGTATAGTTTTTTTTTAAGAGTACTATGCTTGTACACAAAAATTTTATGAGTAATTTCGCCACATACACAAAAAATGAAAAAAATACATAGTGACAAGGCATGCCTATGTGAGTTTTACTTATGAGCTGCTTTAACAAAACTAGGAATAGGACAATATACAAATGAGAGTCAAGAAAAATGACTCAAACGTATTGATACATGTCATCTCTTGGTTTAGAATTACAGATCTTTGAATTGAAAGGATGGAGAAGTGTAAGACTTTCTTTTATAACATCTGAAAAATTGTATCTGGCCAGAATTTCAAATCCAAAGCAACTGAAACATTGTTAAATTTTCCACAGTGGTAAAATGAAATCTACAACCAAGTTCCTAATTAGACTTTTTACCATTTGGGGAATTATAAGAATGACCAAGAGAGAAAACATGTATGCCTAAAAATGACTGAATCCTTGATACGTGATTTACATACAAGGGGGTCCAAATTCCTTTTTTGCAGCTTGAACTGGAGATATATCTGAAACACTACCATTCTGTTGTGCAGAGGAAGACTGTTCAGGAAGTTGACTAGGCCGTGCACGTGCAGAACCAACCACTGTAAGTGAGAAAATTTTTAAATTCAAAACAGAAAATCAGTAAAAGCTAACCTTCATAAAAGGAAAAGACATCTAAAAAATCTAATATTTAAATGTTACATTTAACAAATTACCAAAGTTCTCTATTTATATACATAAATAGAATACAAAACAATGAGTTCTCTTCAATAAACTGACATTGCTAAAAAAAGGTTTTCAAAGTAATATGTGCAGACTTAGCTTCCACTGATGTAATTTTATCTACAAAATGCAATGAGTAATTTATATAAAAACCAAAAGATTTTATTTTATTTCTTTTTTTTTGTGGTACCGGGGATTGAACCCAGGGGTGCTCTACCTCTGCGCTATACCCCTGGCCCTACTTTTTTATACTTTATTTTGAAACAGGGTCTCACCTAGTTGCGGAGGGCCTCACTAGGTAGAGAGAGAGAGAGAGAGAGGGCGCTGAGGCTGGCCGCGAACCCGGATCCTCCAGTCTCCGCCTTCCAAAGTACTGGGATTACAAGCGTGCGCCACCACGCCCGGCAAAAGATTTTATTTTTAATAATTATTTTAAAAATATGTGTGAGGCCGGGCGTGGTGGCACACGCTTGTAATCCCAGTACTTGGGAGGCGGAGACCGGAGGATCCAGGTTCACAGCCAACCTCAACTACTTAGTGAGGCCTCCGCAACTTTGTGAGACCCGGTTTCAAAATAAAGTATAAAAAATAGGGCTGGGGATATAGCTCGGAGGTAGAAAGCCCCTGGGTTCAATCCCTGGTACTGCAAAAAAAAAAAAAAAAACAAATATGTGTGAGAACCCTTCCATGTTTTAAGATTTGAGACTACAACGGAATTTTCCTAAAATATGTGTACAAAATATAAACATTAAAAGAACTCATTTTGAAAAATTGACACTATTCAGGTATATAAAAAGCAAAAACTTAAAGTCCCTCCAACCCTCTTTGTATTCCAAATCTCATTCTTTGTTCTTCAAATATGCAACTCTTCAGAAGAGAATTTCCCCATTGTAGACATTATAAAATAGAAAAAGGAACATGACATTACATATAAATAGCAAATTTTACAAAGAAATATAAAATTTCACAAGACTCAAAAGATAGTGTCTGAAGGAAGGACTGTCCCTTCTACCTCTAATCTCTCCTCTGATAACACCTGCCCATCCTGTCCCTCCATCCATATATACAGAGAAATGCGACTATCAGATAAAGTAGTCTGAACTGAACAGTAGAAAAGAAATTAATTATGTTTTACATGCCTGGCTGAAAGAATGTGAAAGGCTTGAATTTAACTACAACTTATACCCATTCAACTTTTGTGTCACTGACTCTGAAACTGACCATTACATTTTTTGGAAGTCCCTTAGATCATATGGTAAACACTGTGATTATTAAATTTACCCTTGTGAAATCTATTAGCTGATTCCTTCCCCATTCCTTCTTTCTCATAATATTCTCTGCAAATTTGCAAACTTATCAACTGAGATGACTAAAAAATTACATATTTCATGGAGTTTATATTTATCACGCTTTTTACATCTTTTTTTTACTATTGACATTGTTATATTAAGAAAATACCAATCTTAAAATTAGCCATGTAAGGGCTGGGGGCAAAGCTCAGTGGAACAGCGCTTGCCTGACATGCATGAGGCCCTGAATTCAATCCCCAGTACCACAAAAAATAGAATAAAAATAAATAAATTACCCATATAAAGTTCAAATCAGTAACAATACCAAGGGTAATATTTACTTTTGATTTACCTTGTAAAGGCCATACTGAAAAGTCAATAGGCAAGATTAATACTTTACCTCTATTATCTCTTGGAGGAGGGTCATTCTTAATAGATGCCACAGTGCGTCGATTCTATAAAAGAAAAAAATGTTCACTGTATTTTCTCTTCATTCCTCATATGTCATGAACAAAAGTAGACAAACATACAGAAATATAAAAATGGAGAAAACCTATAATCTAACGAATTCCTACTAATGTTATCAAATTCAAGTTCTTGTACATGTATGTTCCTGTATATGCTCTAGCTGGGCGCAATGGTGCACACCTATAATCCCAGTACTTGGGAGGTTAAGACAGGAGGATTGTACATTTGAGGCCATGTGGCCTTCAGCAACTTAGCAAGACCCTATTTCAAGATTAAAAAAAAAAAAAAATGAAAAGGGCTGAGGGTATAGCTCGGAATGTAGAATGCTCCTGGGTTCCAATCTCCAGTACCAAAAGAAATGAGACTCATTTAATATTAAATAATACAGCTGTACTCAATCCTAGCTATATATTCAAATAATACGGATATTATTAAAGGACAGTGATGCGAAGGCCTCTCTTCAAATAAAATTATCTCTCAGAGTGGGGCCGAGAAACTACTTTTTTTTTTTTTTTGCGGTACCAGGGATTGAACTCAGGGGCGTTCTACCTCCGCATTACGCCCTGGCCCTATTTTTTATACTTTATTTTGAAACCGGGTCTCACGAAGTTGCGGAGGGCCTCACTAAGTAGAGAGAGAGAGACAGAGAGAGAGAGCTGAGGCTGGCCGTGAACCCGGATCCTCCGGTCTCCGCCTCCCAAAGTACTGGGATTACTCGCGTGTGTCACCACGCCTGGCCGAGAAACTACTTTTTAAAAATTCTTCAGATGATTCTAACATAAAGCAAAAGTTGCTAATGATATGTCAGGAAAGATGAACTATAAAGATTGCCCAAGATTTTGAAGCTGAATATAAAAAGCAGTCACTTATGAGTGGATATTAATGACCTCTAAGCGGTGATTTTCAAATAGGTTTATATTATATGAACTGAACATCTGTTCATATGCATAGTTTACAAAGCAGAATGTTTTACTGATATTGTTGTCTCTATCATACTATATTTATGTGTCTATGCATGTCTTCCTTGTAAGATCGTGAGTTCCTATAGGCTGAAAGCCATGTCACATTCATCGGTATTCTGTCTAGCAAAGTACATGAGCAATATAGAAAGAAAAATCAATAAAATATTTTTAATTAAAACTAAGAATTGTAGATTCAGTAACTTTATAGAACTATCTGGTTTGAAGTTGTATTTTCATACAAAGTTTTAATAGTAAAGTGTTTTTAAAGAATGAAAGAGAAATTATCTTTAAAAACAATAAAAATAATGTGCTTTTAACTGCCAGGGAGGATACAGCATGGTCTCAAAGTTTATCTTCACAAATAATATACAAGTAGCTAAAGTAAAATCTTTTTTATTTTTTTGGGTGGTACTGGGGATGGAACCCAGGGGCATTCTACCTCCAAGCTATATCCCCAGCCCTATTTTATTCCTTTTTTATTTTGAAACAGGGTCTCACTAAACTGTGGAAGGCCTAAGTTGCTAAGGCTGGCTGCAAACCAGCGATCCTTTTTTTATTTTTTTGCGGTACTGGGGATTGAACCCAGGGGCATTTTACCTCCGAGCTACACCCCCAGCCCTATTTTTTATTCTTTTATTTTGAAACAGGGTCTTGCTAAGTTGCAGAGGGCTTCACTAGGTAGCTGAGGCTGGCCGCGAACCTGGATCCTCCGGTCTCAGCCTCCCAAGTACTGGGATTACTAGTGTGCACCACCACACCCATCTTAAACTATACTCTTATCATTTCTCATCCGTAATAAACTTGAACAGCAAAATTTTAATTTCAAAAAACTATTGGAAAGCCGGGCGTGGTGGCGCACCCTTGTAATCCCAGTACTTTGGGAGGCAGAGACGGGAGGATCCGGGTTCACGGCCAGCCTCAGCTCTCTCTCAAGTATAAAAAATAGGGCTGGGGGCGTAGCGCGGAGGTACAATGCCCCTGCGTTCAATCCCCGGTACCGCAAAACAAACAAACAAACAAACAAGCAAAATAAATAAATAAAACTGTGCTTAAGGGGGTGTAGCTCAGATGCAGAGTGACCCTGGGTTCAATCCCCAGTACCACCAAAAAAAAAAAAAAAAGGAAAAAAGAAAAGAATAAACAAACCCCACAAACCCCACTAACAGATAGTATTGACTGCTATCTCCTTTGAAGCTATTAGTCTCAGGAAAAAATCCTACTTAGTTAAGAAAGTTCTAATGGTCTTATCTAATGATTGTGAATTAGATAATCCCAATCCATGAAATTATGTGTGTATAATCCATGTGTGTATAATACATATATGGATGGTATCAAAAAACTTTTCTTAAAAAGCAAACTAATCAATACTTAGAACATACTCTCACAACCTTCCAATTTTAAACCACAAGGTTTAAAAATTGGTATACACAAGCCGGGCATGGTAGCGCATGCTTGTAATCCCAGTACTTGGGAGGATCACAGGTTCAAGGACAGCCTCAGCATGTAGTGAGACTCTCATCAACCTAGCAAGACCCTGTTTCCAAATAAGAAATAAAATCCGGCTGGGGGTGTAGCTCGAAGGTAGAATCCCTCTGGGTTCAATTCCCAGTATCACACACACACACACTCCCTGCTCACTAACCTTTACAATTTTGTTTACTTTGGCTGAGGATGTTGGAGGTGGAGGTATTTCTGGACTGGGTTCAATTTCTTCATCAGGTACAAGGTCAGGGTTAAGTGAAAAAATGCTCTCCAGATCAATCTGTTGAAACATACACATATATTTTGAGAGGACATTTTGACAACATTTTCATTTTCAGATAAATTTACACACAGTAAGTAAGTTAAATGATTTAACCTAATGAATGGCATTGCCTTGCAAACTAAATTGTTTAGAATGATAATCCATATATTAAAGAATTTCTCTTAAAATAGCATTTTATACTACTGCTTGTATGAATTGCTACTAACACAGCGACCAACAAAACCACATATTCAGCAACTTTCAAATTGTATGAGCTGGATTAAAAGAACAGTACATTTTCATCTGACAGTGAACATGACTAACATTTGAAATCACATAAGATATGTAAGGGGAAATCTACTTTTTCTTGAATGAAAATGTTTAATATGAAAGTTTTTCAAGGAATCAAAGAATACATATAAAAATTATATACTTTTCTATTTTGTTTTACATTCAGAATCTTGATTGCAGGACTAAAAATAAAATCCAACCCAGTAATGATACCTCTTTGCCTTTTGTATCTCCATTTTCTATCCATTCGACAGTCACACTTTCATTATCTTCATTTAAAGATGTTACCATTGCTTGGTGTATTCGGCCTAAGTGGGAATAAAACATACATTTTTAAAGCCATGAACAATGGCATTCTTAAATGCTATTAAATTGTAATGTGCCATTTTATATATCTATATATACATAACATACACATATACATATATATAATGCTACCTTTTTTACAAGGATTTCCACAGAATCTCAGGATTAGGGATAAACTTTGTCCATGGAGTCATAAAATCAATGTGTTACTTGTCAAATCCAGGAAATCAAGATACTGGATGAGAACATTTATTTTTAGTATATCCATTAAATGGTTACACAGTGACAAAGAATGCCTAAATTTTTATACCATTAGTTCTGATCATTAGAAAGTTTCCAGTCGGGCATGGTGGCGCACACTTGTAATCCCAGTACTTTGGGAGGCGGAGAATGGAGGATCCGGGTTCGCGGCCAGCCTCAGCGCCCGCACGCGCTTTCTCTCTCTCTCTCTCTCTCTCTCTCTCTCGCTCTCTCCTTAGTGAGGCCCTCCACAACTTCATGAGACCCGGTTTCAGAATAAAGTATAAAAAATAGGGCTGGGGGAGTAGCGCGGAGGTAGAACGCCCCTGGGTTCAATCCCCGGTACCGCAAAAAAAAAAAAAAGAAAGTTTCCTTACTATGAGTAAAAAATGACTGTGAAACACAACAAAAACTTAAGGCAATTTTTAATACTATACTAATATAAATACTTTTTACTTCTCTTTTAATCATATGCTGTCAAACACTGTGCATGAAATTTCAATGTAATAAAACTGTTCTTAAATTGTGAAAATAGTCCAAAAGGGCTAGGAAGTGCTAATCTAAAATGTCCTCTTCTCTTCTACATGTTGCCTTTTCAAATCTATTCTACGTCTTACGTTCCCTTTTTCATTTCAAAACAGAGACAGTCTCACTAAGTTGCTGAGGGTCTCACTAAGTTGCTGAGGCCGGCATCAAATGTGCCTCCCATCCGAGCCTCCAACTACTGGGATTACAGGAGTGTACCGCCTCACCCAGTTTGTTTTCCCTCTTCTTAAGATTGTGGATTTTACCTGTTAATAACCAAAGCTAACTATTTAAAATTATTACATAATTATTGTATTTATCATAACTTATTTAATATGTATTTATCGCCACCTAGGATATGTATGATTTTTTTTACTATTATAAACATTGTCATGAATACTACCATATATCTGTCATTATCTACTTGTCAATTATTTCCTTACGGCAAAGTCATAAAATCAGACCAATAAGTTTCCCATGAATATATATATATTCCCATGAATATATATATATATATATATGCACACACACATTGATACACACATACATATTCAGTACTTATTGTATCTTACCCATTCACTTGATTAGTAGTCAAGTAAAGATAGGAACTATTTGTTATACATCTATATCATCAATATTACCTTAACAAAATGCCGAACATACATATGTATTTCCTAAATGAAACCCTTGGGGGCATCTATAATTTACGTTAGGATAAGTTACAGTTGTTTAAATATCTAAAACAAAACATATACATGACACGTTATTATATTAAAAAATACAATGTTTTAAAGAATATGTGGGCACTGTCAATATTTGGTATTTATGTATGAAATTAATCCCTACATTTTCTGTATGGGCTGATATAAAAATGTGGAAGCAATAAATATAATCTTGTAAAAATTCATACATTGAGGATACAATAGCAATTGACATATTGGTGCTACTTTATTTTTAAACCAAAATATATACTACTGTGATATTTTCATGACAGTATATATATGCCTAATTTGGACAACTTATGGCATTCCATAAAAGGAATGTTCAGAATTTAACTACTGCTTTACTAAGTCATTAAATATTTCCAAATTGCCCTCCATTTATATTCCCAACAATGAAACCTATTCTTCCATACTTTCAACACTAAGCATTATTAATCTTAAAATTTCTATCCATCTGATTGATACGCCAGATCTTTCTTCAAGCTACCAATTCCACTGCCAGGTGCAATATATGTATGTCTTTTTCTTATAGTACTGTGATATTCTCTCAACTAGTTTTCAATAATTTTTCCCTTCAATCTGTTCTCGACACATCAACCAAAAAGTCCCTGGTTAAAATAGGGCACGGTGGTACACACCTGTAATCCCGGTACTTGGGAGGCAGAGACAAGAGGATCGCAGGTTCGAGGCCAGTCTTAGCAACTTAGTAAGACCCAGTTTCCCAAAAAAAAAAGTCTAATTCAGATTATATTATTCCTTTGCTCAAAACCTTCTCAATAGATCTAAACATCTCAATAGATCTAAACCCATGAAGCAAAGGGAATATGAAACAGGACTGAGTAGAGAAAGCCTCAGACCCTGGATGCAGATCCAACAAAGTCTTGGCCAGCCTAGCAGAGAACTCTACAGCAAAGACTGCCCACTAGAGTAGTCCTGTACTGGACCAAAATACTTTCCCAGGAAATTTAAGGCCTCAGCCCAAAGGTAAGGATCCTGAAGCTGCTAACAAGTGCAGTCTATCCATTCATCCTGGAACTGCAGAAGTTCTTTCTTAGAGAGATGTCCAAGTACTACACCCACACAGTTCCAGCAGGACATGAATTAAGAAACAAAATAAGTTTAGCTGGTGGTAGAAACGAAGAGTGGACCCCAGAGAGTCATAAGCAGCCATGCTGGAGGCAACCTAGTCAGTAATCTGGCAGGAGTTACCACTAGTACATGGAGCCCTGCATCAATCACCATCTCCACACCATGAGTAGTAAGGCTGAGACCTAGCAGCTGCCCTCGCTCCCACCACCCCTGGCAGCCTCACAGAAGTAGCACCCATTTGTGAGGACATTATAAGATTATTGCAACAAAAGTTTAAGGAAAAGTAAAAGGATTTAATATAAAATATAATATGGTTTTATCAAGAGGAAGAAAGGAAGTATTTTGAACACAAGGAAAATATACCTGAATACCAGACTATTCACTCTAAAAAATAACCCCAGCAAGAAATGGGGAGGCTTATAGTGGAGGTTGTTGAAGAAATAAGTATGGAGATGGGTCTCCATGCAATTAGCAACAGAATTACCACAACAGAGAGAATGGGGGAAAATGTGCACATTCCAAAAGGTAAGACCAATAATATCATTCCTACTGATGGACATTTACCGTTTTGCAACCTTACTGAGTAAGGAGTGACTTAGAATACTGATAACAAAGCATGCAAAAAAAAAAAGCAGACTAATAAAAATATGTATTAAGGCTATATGTTACAATTTCACAGAGATTTCAATCTCCAAAGACAAACTAGACTGGTGTGCAATGAGAGAATAAAGAAAATTTAGGAGAGAACATCAAGCATTAGCAGTCTCCTCAACTTTGGAACTGCCACAATTTCAACTGTCAAAGCAGACACTGAGAAAGCCTTAAACTACAAGTTAGCAAAGTCAAAACCAGCCTGACTCACTAGCTAAGACTAGTCTCTAGAGGTTGAGCATGGCAGGAATGAGAATATGCTGGTCTCTCTCTACATTAATCCACTTCACTTATCCAGTAAGAAAAAAATGACAAAATTCCTGCAACAACAAAAGGCTGGAGCCAAATGAAGTCGAATTTGCTTTTGTTGCCAGTTGATCAGATAACTAGAAATATCTGCAATATCCCTGGCAACATGGGGCTTTAGTTTTCACCAAAAGATGTTCCTAAAAAAATCTCAGGCTTTTCTCAATATAACATTAAAGGTTTTAAATTGTTTTATAGCCGGGCATGGTGGCGCATGCTTGTAATCCCAGTACCTGGGAGGCTGAGACCGGAGGATCGCAAGTTTGCGGCCAGCCTTAGCTACTTAGTGAGGCCCTGTTTCAAAATAAAGAATAAAAAATAGGGCTGGGGGTGTAGCTTGGAGGTATAATACCCCTGGGTTCAATCCCCGGTACCGCCAAAAAAAAAAAAAATTGTTTCATGTATAGTTTTCACTTGAGATACTCAAGTATCTTTTTAGTTGTAACTAAAAATTTATAATTTGTTTTTTAAAGTCAAATGCAAGTACCTGTTAACAAAGACTTCTTTTTCAAGGAAAAAAAGTCAAGAGCAAGCTACGGTTACCACATCTAGGCATAAGAATAAAGTTTTGAGCCTGGATGACTGGGAGAATGATGATACCAGGAGCAGAACAATGGGATAACTTTATCCAAAGTCTCAGTTGTTAAAAAGAATTAGGTAGCCGGGCACTTCTGTAATCCTAGTACTTGGGAGGCTGAGACAGGAGGATCACAGGTTCAAGACTAGCCTCAGCAATTTAGGAAGACTCTTGGGAACCTAGTGAGACCCTGTTTCAAAATTTTAAAAAATATATAAAAAGGGCTGGGGCTGTAGCTCAGAGATAGAATGCCCCTGGGTTCAATCCCCAGTACCCCCCCACACAAATACACACAACCAGGAATCAAGTATCAATGTTAATAAAATGACGATAGGTACAGAACTACAAGCTCAGAAACAAATCAGGATTGGAAACACCTATCCCTAGAACCCGGGACAATCTTCCCAATACCATCCCTTTTATCGGGTCCATTCGAGAAAATTCTTTCATTCTCTGGTTTATTTTATCATGAGTTATATCTTATATACTTCCACATGAACAATAATAGTGCAAACACTTGTTTCCAACACCAGCCAGGTTAAAAATCAACATTTTGTTCATTTGTTTATTTTGAGATGGGGTCTTACTGTGTTGCCCAGGCTGGCCTGGAACCCCTAGACTCAAGCAATCCTCCTGCCTCAGTCTTCCACCACGTCAGCAAAAAACACTTTTGAAACTGCCTATGTTCCCCCCTCCCTAAATGAATCTTCTTTTTTCCTTTTCAGTTAGTCACTACCTCTTTTATAATCCTTTATAAGACTTGTTCCTTTTGCTCAACACTACTTTTCTGAGATTTATTAATGTTTTATGTCACTGGTGTATATACACCATACATTTAAACATGTCACTGGTGTATACACACCATACATTTAAACCTTTCACTACTATAACATATTTATATGCCAAAACTTATTTATTTCATTGGTAGACATGTCTACCAATGAAATAAATGTTCCAGGAATCCTACTTATTGGAAGGCTGAGACAGGAGGATCCCAGGTTCAAGGCCAGTGTCAGCAACTTAGTGAGACCCTGTTTCAAAATAAAAACTACAATAGGGCTGGGGGTATAGCTCAGAGGTAGACAGTCCCTGGATTTGATCCCCAGTACCACAGAAAAATACAAAAATACATTATGCACATACATAACTTTTCTAGTTAGTGTTATGTTGTTTCCTATACATCTGTTTACCAGCAATTACCTCAAACCCACAGTAATACTTAGTATTTGTTGGATTTACTATATCATATTCTGGTTCTAATTCCTGAGATTTAATGAGATTGTGCCTACTTTTGTGTTTGCTGGCCATTCAAGCCTGTGTGTGTGTGTGTGTGTGTGTGTGTGTGTGTTACTGGAGATTGAACCTAGGGGTATTCTGCCTCTGAGCTACACCCCCAGACAAATTTTAAATTTTTCATTTTGAAATAGGGTCTCACTGAGCTGCAAAGGGCCTAATTGTTGAGGCTGGCTACGAATCTGTGATCCTCCTGTCTCAGCCCTCCAAGAATTGGGATTACAGACATGTGCCACCACACCCGGCTCATTCATGCCTTTTGACAGCTATCGTTTTCTTGCTTTTTTTTTATAGAAATTCTGCAAATCCTGGTATTAATCTTCTGTTATATGTACCGCAAATACTGTCTACAAAATTGTGGCTTACCTTTTCACTTTCTTTATAATAATGTCCCTTTTACTTATTTTTTGGTGGTACTGAGGATTGAACCTAGGGGTATTCTGCCTCTGAGCTACACACCCCCAGCCCTATTTTTAAATTTGTCTTTTTTGAAAAAGGGCCTCTGTAAGTTACTGAGGCTGGCCACAAACCTGCGATCCTCCTGTCTCAGCCTCTCAAGTACTGGAATTACAGGCGTGCTCCACCATGCCCAGCTTATAATGTCTTTTAATGAATTTAAGTTCTTAATTTAATGTGGCGAAATACATATTTTTCAATTATGCCTTTTTTGTATAAGATTCTTCCTGAGATTGAGATCACTAATACAGCTCACATTTTCTTCTAAAGTTTTACAAAAGCTTTCATATCAGGGCTTTAATCCATTGGCAAATATTTAGATATTTGTATATGATAACACAATTACCTATCCCCCCAAGAAAACAAACTGTTCAGCACCATTTCCTGAAAAGCTCTCCCTTCTCCTACTCTCTGAAGCACTACATTATACATGCATGAGTCTATTTCTTTATCCCTGGATCAAAAGTACAGTCTTAATTACAATTGTATCTTTGTCTTGTTATCTGGTAGAATAGCCCCCCATACAGTCTTATTCTTTTAAGAGTTTCTCTGATGATCCTGGCCTTTTGCATATCTGTATAAATTTTAGACTCAGCTTTTGAATTCCAAAAATCATGTTAATTAAAAATAACAAAAAATTATTAAAATTTTTATTGTAATTGCACTGAACATTTTGTTTTGCATACTGGCCAGTTTCCTTTCTCGCACCATGGTAAGGCGAGCCTTATAAAATTATTTTTAATGGCAGATTTCTTCCTTTCTATTCCTTGGAATAGTTAGTGTAAAACCACAATTATTTGAACCTTGAGTGTCTGGAAGGCACTGGTAAACCTATCTTGGCTTAGGGAGTTATTTCTGAGAATAATTTCCTTAGTAATTATGGGATTATTGTAGTTTTCTACTATTGCCTGTTTTGTTAATTATATTTTTCTAGAAGGCTTATATAAGTTTTTAACAATTGGGGCATTAGATTATTTGTAATATTTGTTTAATGCCTAAAGCATTTGTAATGACATCCACTTTTTCATTCCTAATTTTCAATTTTTCTTTGATCAATCTCACTTGAGATTTGCCAATGTTATTTATCTTTTCCAAGAATATACACCTGGAGCTGGGTGTGGTGGTACGCACCTGTGATCCCAGTACTTGAGAGGCTAAGACAGGAGGATCGCAGGTTCGAGACCAGCCTCAGCAACCTAGCGAGACCCTGTTTCAAAACAAAAAATAAAATAGGGCTGGGGTGTAGCTTAGAGGTAGAATGCCCCTAGGTTTGATCCCTAGTACCACCCACACCCTCCCCACACAAACACCTAGTTTTGTTGAGCCTTTGCATTGTTATTAAATACTTATTTTCTGTTCTTATTTCTTCAACTTACTTTGAGCATAATTTTCTGTGGTGTGCTTCCCCTTTAAATTTTTAAGATGAATGCTTAGCTCATTCATCTTTATCTTTTCTTTCTTTAAGCAATTAAACATCTCTCCAAAAATTGCTTTAGCAACATCTTTTAAGGTGTAGGGGTGTGTGTGTGTGTGTGTGTGTGTGTGTGTGTGTGTTAGTTACAGGGGACTGAACCCATGGGCATTCTACCTCTCAGCTATACCCCCAGCCCTATTTTATTTTTTGTTTTGAAACAAGGTCTTACTAGGTCTTTTCAGTTTTTATATGCAGTATTTTTATTCTTCAACTATTTTCTAATTTTCCTATGATTTTCTGACTCAGGAGTTAACCTAAAAATGTTTCTCAAATTCCAAACACATGGGAGTTTTCTGGGTATTTTGTTTATGACTTCTGAACGTGAGACACCTGACCAATCAGAACACACGAAGCCACAAATAATTGGTATGACTTTCTCAGTGCACAGTTACTAAAATCCTACTTTTTCTACCTTAAGTTCACTGGACAGCTTTCCCTTGGAAGAAAAGTTCCTTTTATAAACCTAGTTCCAGGAACAGATCAGCAATTTTTAATCAGTGTTTTTACTGAAAGAGTCCACACAAGTTCCCGTCTTCAAAGAGTGAACATGGCTCTTGTTCTCTCTTTTTTTTTTTTTTTTTTTTGCAGAACTGGGGATTGAACCCAGGGGCATTTTGCCTCTGAGCTACACCCCCAGCCCTATTTTTTATTCTTTATTTTGAAATAGGGTCTCACTAAGTTGCGGAGGGCCTCACTCAGTAGCTGAGCCTGGTCGCAAACCTGCAATCCTGCTGTCTCAGCCTCCCAAGTACTGGGGTTACTCTTTTTTAAGGTCCTTCCCAACTCACCCTTAACCTATAGAAGCCAAACTTCTGCCATCCTTGCCTGCTAGAGCCCCACCCACTCCTTATATTTCTAATCTATTTCTGCTCCATGATGTCTTGTTTTTGAGTTCAGCTATGCCTTTTTGGTTTTCTCATGTGTCTAAAGAAGATGAGTACCAATATATGAACGTTATACTATTCTGACCAGAAGCCCCAATCCATTTTTAAGTCATATTCACAGAAAACAGGAGTCAGGCTTGAAAACTGTAAGTTTACATTATTATATAAAATCAACACTATTATATAACATAACTATTATAGTATCAAAAATTCTTACTGACTTTTAAAAACTTTAGCCCAGCGTGGTGACGCACATGTGTAATCCCAGTACTTGGGAGGCTGACACAGAAGAATCTCAAGTTTGAGGACAGCCTCAGTAAGTGTTGAGACTCTCATCAACCTAGTGAGACCCTGTTTCAAAGTAAAAATAAAATAGGGCTGGGGGTGTAGAATGCCCCTGGGTTCAATCCCCAGTACCCCCCCCCACAGAATGAAAAAAATAAAACTTTAAAATCTAGAAACATATTTAAAAGTTTCAATTTTTTTTTCTTTTTGTGGTACTGGGGATTGAACCCAGGAGCATTCTACCTTGGAGCTATACCCCCAGCCCTTATTTATTTATTTTGGTTTGAAACAGGGTCTTGCTAAATTGCTGAGGCTGATTTTGAACCTGCAATCCTCCTGTCTCAGACTCCCAAGTACTGGGATTACCTGCGTATCACCATGCCCAGCTAAAAGTTTTCAATTTTATTTCAACCTATTTGTAAAGATAAATTAGTGCAGAGTATGTCATCTGTTGAGGATAAAGTGAAAAAATATTTACAAAGTTTTGGGAAGTACATGCAAACCAATCATAATATGTTCCCAAACATTATTTCCCCAATAGATTGCCTCTTGGTTTTTAACATCCAAATTTCATAAAATGTATTTATCTCTCAATTCAAGATTTTTTTAGCCAATGTTTATATAAGAAAATATTTATATTTGTATATGCCAAAACTCAATTAGCATTTTAAACAAAGGAGTATGCAAGAAAAATTCTATCAATATAATTGGCAAACTATCAGAGTCACATACAGGCTCATTAAAAAAAAGCATGCTACGTATCAAAGTGATATGAAATGTAGGCATAGGATGATGTTTATTCTGTTTTACCCCACCAAAACTTAATTGAGGTTTAACTGCTCGATGAAAAGTGTTTAGAGTTGGAGCCTACTGGGAGGATCCTGAGGGCAGAATGCTCATGAATAGATTAATACCATCTTGCAGGACTGAGTTCTCTCTCACGGGACCGGACAAGTTGTTATAAAGTGAGTTCTCTTGCTCCTCTCTCATCATGTGACCACTCTTTTGAATGCACCACACTTTGCCTTCCGCCATGAGACCCTCACCAATAGCCAAGACGATGCTGGCATCATGCTCTTGGACTTCCAGAACCATGAGCCAAAATAAATGTTTCCTTTATAAATTACCCAATTTCTGGCATTGTTACAGAAATAGAAAATTGGTACCAACAAGTAGGGTTGTAACCTGAAAATGTGAAAGTGGCTTTGGAACTGAGTAACCGTCAGAGGTTGGAAGAGTTTGGAGGAGCAGGCTAGAAAAAGCCTTGAATGCTGTAAATGGGGCAGTTAAGTTAAGATGGCTACTGGAAAACCTGGAACTTCTTCAAGATTACTTAAGTGGTCATGGCCAGAATGCTTACAGAAATATGAATAGTAAAGGCCATTCTGATGAGGTCTCAGATGGGAGTGAGATCTTACTGGGAACAGGAATAAATCCCATCATCATCATCATCTTTTTTTTGTTTTTTTTTGGTGGTACTGAAGATAGAACCCAGGGCCTCAAATATGCTAGGCAAGCACTCAATCACTGAGCTATACCCCCAGTCCTGAGCCCATCTTTGTTATACAGTTGCAAAGAACTTGACTGCAATATGTTCATGCCCTAGAACTTTATAAAAGGTAGAATTTAATTAGTATATTTGGCTGAAATGACTAAACAAAATATAGAAAGGGACTGCATAGTTACTGTTAACTGCTTACACTAAGATTCAAGAGCAAAGGAATGAACTAAAGGTGGTAGAATTTATAAATAAACGTAGAGTAAAAATTTGGGTAATTTGTTGCCTGGTCACATAAGGAAGAAGTGTTTGAGGGTGTGGGAGGGCTACAAATTACTAAAGAGATTAACCTGGATAGAAGGGAGCCAGACATTGACCATCAGAGGGAAAATGCCCTGAAGGCATTTCAGAGGTGGAATAGGCTGCTCTCTCTCCCATCACAGGATAGAATGTTAGGGCCTTGAGGGCAAAAAGGGATTGCTTCTCAGAACTGCTTTTACCAGGCACTCCCAATATCCCAGCTGTGGTTCAAGTGGCCTCAGGTGCAACAGAGGCCACCACTCTGGAGGCACTGGCCATAAACCTTGGTAGTGTCCACATGGGGCTAATCCTGCAGGTATGCAGAAAGTAAGTGCTATGGTAGCAACCTCCACCTAGATTTCAAAGGCTGTTGCAAACTGCCTGAGAGCCCAGGAAGAGACCTGTTGTTACAGGGAAGGAGCTACTATGCAGAGTCCCCACTAGGGCAATGCTTACTGGAGCTGTGGAAGTGGTGTCTTTGACAGGACCCGGGAATAGTAGTGCCACTGGCAGCATGCAACACCTGAGAAGGCTACAGGCAAAGCATTTAACTCCAATCTGAGAGAGCTGCTATGTGGGTTGAGCCCAACAAACGTATGGGGGCAGGGGTACCTGGAAGGCCTTGGGGCCCCAACCTCTGCCCCAATGTGTCCAGGGAAGTAGCATATGGAGTAAAAGATTATTTTAGAGCTTAAAATTTTAATGTATGTATTTTTGCAGTACTGGGAATTGAACCCAGGGGCATTCTACCTCTGAGATACACCCCAATCCCTATTTTTTTATTCTTTATTTTTGAAACAGGGTCTCACTAAGATGCAGAGGGCCTCACTAAGTAGCTGAGGCTGGCCACAAACCTGGATCCTCTGGTCTCAGCCTCCCAAGTACTGGGATTACAAGCATGCACCACCACGCCCCAATGGAATGAGCATTTTTACCCTATGTCTGCCCCACAATTCTCTCTTGGAAGTAGAGAATTTGTTTTGATTTCACAGGTTCAAGGCTGGAAGGAGTTAAGATTTTGGGACCAGCCTGGTGCTGTCACATGCCTATAATCCCAGTGCTTGGGAGGCTAATAAGAGAATCACAGGTTCAAGACCAGCCTCAGCAACTTAAAGAGACCACGTTTCAAAATTTAAAAATTTAAAAGGCAGAATATCCCTGGGCTCAATCCCCAGTACGAAAAAAAAGGGGGGGGGAGGACCTTTGGGACAATTGGAATGGAACGACTGTATTTTGTATGTTGAGAAGGACAATAGTTTGAGGGACCAGGGCGGAACGCTATAATTTTAATATAGTTTCCACCAAAACCCAGGTTGAGGCTTAATTCAATGCAAAACATTCAGAGGTAGGGCCTAGTGAGAGATGTTGGGGTCACTGAGGTGGGGTCCTCATGAACTGAGTAAAGCCATCTTTTGGGAGTGAGTTCTCACTCTCTTGGGAGTGGCTCAGTTACCACTAGTGCACGGAGTTATGAAACAAGTTGTTTCCCCCAGGTTTTTCTTTTTTTTTTTTTTCAGTACTGGGGATTGAACCCAGGGGCATTCGACCTCCGAACTACACCCTCAGTCCTATTTTTTATTCTTTATTTTTGAAACAGGGTCTCACTAAGTTGCAGAGGGTCTCACTAAGTAGCTGAGGCTGGCCGCGAACCCGGATCCTCCATTCTCAGCCTCCCAAATACTGGGATTACAAGTGTGCGCCACCACGCCCAGCTTCCCCCAGCTTTTTCCCTTCCACTTACCCTACTGTTTTTCCACCACGAGGCCCTCACTAGAAGCTGTCCAATCTTGTACTTCCAGTCTCCAGAAATGTGAGCTTAATAAACCTTTTTCTTTATCAGCTACCCAGTCTCAGATATTCTGTTATAGCAACAATGAACTAAGACAATGCTTTAATCATAATCAATGTAAGCTACTTTTTTTTTTTGGCGGTACCGGGGATTGAACGCAGGGGCGTTCTACCTCCGCACTACACCCCCGGCACAATTTTTTATACTTTATTTTGAAACCGGGTCTCACGAAGTTGCAGAGGGCCTCACTAAGGAGAGGGAGGGAGGGAG
>PVJS01021946.1:0-31011 GCA_004027185.1 Glis glis
TTTTATACTTTATTTTGAAACCGGGTCTCACGAAGTTGCGGAGGGCCTCACTAAGGAGAGAGAGAAAGAGACAGAGAGAGAGAGAGAGAGAGAGAGAGAGAGAGAGAGAGACAGGGGGAGAGAGAGAGAGAAAGAGCTGAGGCTGGCCGCGAACCTGGATCCTCTGGTCTCCACCTCCCAAAGTACCGGGATTACAAGAGTGCGCCACCATGCCCGGCTCAATTTTTCTTGTACAAGAAAAGATCAAAAAATTTGCTCAGATTCTTCCAACTACTAATTTTACTTTCTTTAATTTATTATATAAAATTATTAACATAAGTGCAAAAGATATATGTAAAAGAATATGACAATTGTCTATAATAAACAGTGAAAACTTGGAACTGAAATGTTCATCTATAGGGAGTTTATTAAATAAATGAAAGTCCATCCATGTCATATATTATTATACATCTATTAAAAGAATAGACAACTGTGTAGATAAACAAAATCCTAAACATGAAAACATCTAAGTGAAAATGATAAGTTTAGAAAAATATGCATAGGATGGCCACAATTTTACTTAAAGTCATGTATACATACTTGTATACTTGCACATATATGTATGTATGTACTGGAAGGATATACACCTTTTATTATGTGATCATGGAACAGGAAACTGAGGGAGAGACTATTAGGAAAAATTTTATTTCCTAATTCCTCTATGTTTGAATTATTTTTTATATGAGATCCAAGAAAAGTGTTTTAAAGTGAACAGTTTTTCTTGGCAAAGAGATAATTAGTTACTTAGTTTGAAATGGATAACTAAAATAGGATTTGCTAGTGTACTTAATCATATGCTGTCAAATATTGTCTGTACAGTTTATACTGCAGCCTAATGAAGTTTGTAGATATCTAATTCTTAAATCTTCATGGTCATGCCAGCATTCCTGACTGCATTAGGGCAATGAAAGTCTAGCTGAAGAGCTATTTAATAATAATGACTACAGCTTAAATGTACTGAATGGTGTCTATGTGCCAGACACCATACCATGGGCAACCTTATAAGGTAGATTCTAATTGTATCATCTCCATTTTATGAGAGCTTAGAAGAATTTAGTAACGTCTATATTCTCAAAGAATTGGCAGTGTGATTCACAACCCCAGGTCTGTCTGATGCAGCAACTATGCTCTTATCCATTATAATTCACTGCCTGCCTTGAAGTCTCAGATCTAGGCAGTCTTACTTGAATTCCTGCATGTGACATATTGAACCACTATATTACATTTTTAATTTCCATTAATTATTTTTATGATTTATAACATACATACAATCAAACACACAGATCTTAAGTGTACTGTTTTGATGTTTTTTAACTGAATAGCCATGTAACCATGATGCCAATAAAGATTCAAAACATTTCCATCAACCCAAAAAGTTCTCTTGTACCCTTTCCATCCAAATTCGCTCTCCCATCCAAAATGGAGCCCTCATTTTGATTTTGATGACCACAACTAAATTATAGCTGTTATATAATTTCAAACTTCAGATTGAGGGTTTGGTGTCTTTCACTCAGCGTGTTTTTGAAATTCATCTGTGTTGCATGTATTAGAATCGTATTCTTTTTATTCCTGAGTAATATGACACTGTTGAATACACCATAGTTTCTTTATCCATCTGTGAATGGACATAGGATTATGTTTAGTATTTAGTTATTATGAATAAACTCGAACACTGTACAAGTCCTTTGATGGCTATATGTTTACATTTCCTTGGACAAATACCTATGAATGAAATTTCTGGGTAGGTACTGTATGTGTTTTTCTCTACAAAGAATTGACATATGGTTTTCCCAAGTAATTGCAGTTTATACATACTTCCAGCAATGTATGAGAGTTCAAATTTAGGCATTCCATTGGTATCATTGGTATTGTCGGCCTTTTTAATTTTAGGAATTCTAATGGCTATGAAGGTATATTAAATTTATATTTCTCTGATGACTAATGACATTAAGTATCTTGCCAAATTCTTATTGGCCATTTGTCTCTTTCTTTTGGAAATGTCCATTCATGCCTTTTGCTAGTTTTTTATTGTCTTTTTACTACTAAGATATATTAAATCTGCCATTAATTCTACCCATTTTTTGTTAGTTTTAGATCTTTTTTCAGTTCTTGAAATTTCCATTTGATTTTTTCTTATTTCATATCACTTCTGAACCCTTTCATCCCCTTACCATTCCCTAACAGATTACACATGATGATTTTAAAATCTGTATCTTTCAAGTCCAATATCCAGGTCAGCTATGGGTCTCCTTATATTGATTCATGGACACATTTTCTTGTTTCTTTGCCTGTCTAGTAATTACTGATGGCACACTATAAACTGTGGATAACATATTGTACAAGATTTCTATTCTATTATTTTCCTTCACACAGTGCTGAAGTTTGTTCTAGCAGGCAAATGAATTACTATCAGGTAATATGGAGACTTTGTTAGGGTGGGACTATTTCAGTTTTTTCCTTGGTTCTAGAAAAAATCCTTTAGTATCAGGTTGTATTCTTTACACCTAAAGCATGGTCCTTCTGAAGTTTCAATGGAAAACTCAAGATGTTAGCCAAGCCTCTCAAAGTTGAAGAAAGGTAACTAAAATTCCAAACTCTATGTACTTGAAGTGGGAAGATGCTGAATTCTCTGCTCAATTCTTTCACATTCTAACTTTTGTCTTCTTCCTGGGCTTCTTGGAGTCTTTCCCTGAACATGCACAGTTCAAGGTTCAGCTAAAGATTAAATAGTTATTCATTTGTAGAGTTTGTAACTCCCCTGTCTATGACTCTCTTTCTGAGGTCCCCTCCTCAATTCCTAGTTATTCTGATAACCCTGAACTCAGTCCTGTGATTCCTCATGCCAATAAAACTATCATTTTCTACTTGAGTCCTGTTAGTCATTTGCCATGTGGAAAGGGAGCTCCTCAAAGTCAAAATCACATGATCTCTTAAATGGTATTCTCGCCCAGTATGGTTTCCTACTTTTAAAGGTTCAATCATATTTACTTTCATCCTGCTTTTAGTTGTGTCCTAGTGCCAATAGCATTTTCTGTTGTTGCTTACATTTTTTCAAGAATTTATAATTACTATGGAAGGTAATTAAAAGTGTACAAGCTACTTCTGGTACCTTGTGACTTCTGTCACTATCAGAAGTCAAAACTATATACCATATGTTTGATAAGTTAAAACATGATCTATCTAAACATGATCTAAAACATGTGAAAATATACCAACATCATTCTCGGTACTTCATACGGGTGGGGGGAGGTGGGGGGGACACTAAGAGATGTGTGCATGTATATTAACATCAAATAGATATTCATTGCGATGTAAGACTCCAATACACCAATAAAAGCACGTTAAAAAATAAAATCAGGACAAGCTGATTCCATAAAAACAAACAAACAAACAAAAAACATGATCTCATATGTTTCAGAGCCATATTTTTGCCCTTGGGAGGAGCATGTGAGATTAAAAAAAGCAATGGTGATATCAACTGTATCAATTCATATGCTTAAAAGCGTATGTCTTTGAAAGACAAAAAGAGAATATTCCTATATGCACAAACTCAATACAAAAGTTTTAAGTTCTCTAGTCAATTATTAGTACTGCTTCTAGAGTTATTTTTCAGAAGTGCAAACTAATAATATTTACTTCTTTAAAGTAGTATTTTCTATACCCAATATCTTGCATTCTAAAATTTAATTACAAATTACACATTACAAATTGCAATTCCTCAATTCCAAATTGCAGTGATTTAGATCCTTCACAAATGTGTTCCAACTTATACTCCCAACTGCATACCATGCCGCTTGCTCATCCTCCTTCACCAGAGACCTCACCACTCTCTAGTTGTACCATGGCATTGTTTGCTAAGTACTCTCTACATAGGATATTTACCTACCCTCTCCCCTTGTCATTTCTGCCTAGCAAGGTCTTTCTCATTTTTCAACTTCTAATGTTTTCTCCTTTAAAAAACATTTACAATTACCTTCATATAAATAATGTCTCCTTTTGTTATAATATTCAGGCTTTTACCCTTTATCATACTTATAATTTGCTTTATAGCTATTACATGAACAATAAAATCTTATGTGTATAAAGTTTGTCTCCTCTCTTAGTCTATCATTCCTTGAGGGAAGAGGAAGTGGCTTATTCCCTTGTATGTTCCTATCTATCTTAATAACTGACTCTTTGTACGTGCTTAAGACAGTGCAATTCAACTCAATTCAATTTGGGAGGACAAGTAGTAGATTTTTTTAACAATACTGAGAAAGTGATGAGGCAATCTGAAATCAAAAGGTAAAGTGGAATATGCAGCTACAAATGGTCACAATCCTGGTGATGAGATTCTACACTCAAGACTTTATAATTTACCCACTTCTTCTCTCAGGTCTGGTACAATCCAACAAAAACCCTTCTCTTCAGGTTTCACTAAGGGTCAGGCTAAAAGGTAGCAGGCTGAAGTAGGGGGGGGTGGATACAAGACAAGTAGCATTTTTTCCACCTCCCCAAATGAGGCAGGTGAGGAAGGAACAATGACCAGCACTCAGACTGACACAGAATATCTAAAAGAAAAGAAAAAGAAAAAATCCCAAGACAAGAGTCTAAAGGAAAAAGTGGACAAAATTTTCTAGAGAGCAATAAGAGTATCCATGATTGTTATCATAGTAAAGTAGATCTTGTAAGAAAAGAGACAACTGAGTTGCATATATAAATATAATAACTATATATAGAATTTTTCAAGACTGCTGTGACTAGGCTGCTCACCAAAGCCCACTTACATTTCTTCCTGGCCACCCTTGTAGTTTTGGGGGAGGTCATGAGATTAAGTCCTATTTAAAGAGTATGAGTAAAAGTGATGTGACTACTTCTATGTCTGGTCCTTAAAATTCCTACACACAATTCTCCTGCCCAGGACCTGCCATTGTCTGCAGGCTGGATACAGAGGCTCCAGTATAAGACACCAGCACCCCAAGAGATGGTGCAGCAGTCAGATGCAAAGTGCCTTAGTCCCTAAGTGACTGTGTGAAGCAGCGCTCGACTTCACCCCACACCTCAGACTGGACTGTGAACCATATGATAGACAAACCTCTATTATGTAAAGCCTCTGAGATTATGGAATGTTTCTGACAGCAGTTTGTCTTGACTAATACATTCACTTCTGGTATAAATGACAAATGGTAATTTTCATTCAGCTTGATCACTGCTATTTTTCAGACTTTTATGCAACACATTCAGATTTTATTACTGGAATGAACATATAAACTTAGCTAAGTTCATTCCCCTGGATTTATCTCAAGTCTTCAATCATGCAAGAATCTGAAGACTGAGTGAACACCTGCCAGCCTCTCCGACTCATTCAGATGGTTGCGACTGTGACTAAAACCAGACTAACAGAAGAAAGAGGCTGAAGATTTCCTAGAAACTACCTGTGGCTTGGTGAGCTGGTGCTGCAGTGAACACTGAGGTCACTCTCAGGACTCTAGCCATAGTGCCTTCTAAAGACCAGGCCTGCTGCTGAACTGACATGCCAGGAACTCACCATCCCGTCAATGCTGTCTACACACTCGCAGGCAAAAGGTTAAGTAAGACAAGGACCTTGACTCCCAGACATCATCCCTCCAATTATTTGGTGAAGGCTAAATTTGGAGGACTTCATCCTATTAATTAGGGCATGTTACTTAGGTTTCCTTATATTATAGCCTAAAGAATTATTACACTCTATGAGGGTGGAGAAGAAAGGTAGGTTTCAATTGTGCTTGGGGGAATTGGTTTTCACTTTGTCAATATTACATTGGGTCACAGAGTTCAGAATGTTATTATGGGATGGTCTTCTCTCACTATTTAAGTAGCTGAAATAAAGACAAAAGCAATGGGACTTGAAACCATCTCAGTTTTTAAAATCGAATATGTATTTTACTCCATGAATTCCAATCTGCCTTTCTGGCATTCCTGAGGTAAAGTTTCCCATTTTATAAACAAATTAAACAAGTTGATCCTGAAAACAGGAGAGAAAAACAAGCTGCAAAGCACTGGACAGGGATTCATCAGATACTGTGGACCAGTGCATGGAGCTAACAAAATAAACAAACAAATAAAAAAGAATCAAGAGTTCTGAGCATGGATTTTGAAAACTAAAAAGACCATTTTGTGAAATTCAGTTACTTCAGAAATTGGCCCTATAAAGTCTCTTCTTTGTCTTACAATGACAATTTTCTAAACAGTTTTTAGCAAGGGAGATTTAGGAGTTTTTATTTTATTTTAAAAAATATATTAATTTATTGGTGCACTGTAGTTATACATTTTGATAAGTGTCAGGGTATCATAAGCATGCATGCACACATTGCTCATTTAGCCCTCCCTCAAATCCCACCCTATTCCCTCCCCCTTCCCTCCTTTTCGTGCTCAGCATAGTAATTGACTGTGATAAATTTGTGTGTATACATCGTGTTCATTGATGGGTTTCCCTCTTCCCCCCTCCCATCTCCCTCTTGCTCATCTAAATCCCCTTCTTGCTCATCTAAAGTTTTCTCCTTTGTCTGGAATCCCTTGTCCCTAGCTTCCACATATTAGGGAGAATATCCAACTTTTCACTCTTTGTGACTGACTAATCTCACTTAGCATAATGTTCTCCAGTTCCCTCCATTTCCCTAAAATGGTGTAATTTTGTTCTTCTTTATGGCTGCGTAAAATTCTATTGTGTATATATCCCGTAGTTTTGTAATCCATTCATCAGTTGGTGGGCATCTTGGCTGGTTTCAAATTTTGGCAATTGTGAATTGTGCAGCTATAAACATAGATACACATGCGTTAGTCTGGTAGTTTGGTTTCAGTTCTTTGGGGTAGATGCCTAGAAGTGGTATTGCTGGGTCGTACGGTAGCTTCATTCCCATTCTTCTGAGGATCCTCCACACTGTTTTCCAAAGTGGTTGCACTAATTTGCAATCCCACCAACAGTGTATTAGAGTTCCTACTTCTCCACATCCTTGTCAGCATTTGTTGTTGTTTGTGTTTTTAATGATTGCCATTCTAATTGGGGTTAGGTGAAATCTCAGGGTAGTTTTGATTTGCATCTTTCTGATTGCTAAGATGTTGAACATTTTTTTCATACATTTACAGACCATTTGTCTTTCTTCTACTGTGAAGTGTCTATTTAGCTCACTTGCCCATTTTTTGATTGGGTTATTTGTTTTTTTAGTGATTATTTTTTTAAGTTCTTTGCATATTCTAGATATTAGTCACCTATCAGAGGAGTAGCTGGCAAAAATCTTCTCCCATTCTGTCTGCTCTCTGTTCAGGTTCTTGATTGTTTCCTTTGCTGCACAAAAGCTCTTTAGTTTAATGCAATCCCACGTATTGATCCTCATTTTAGTTTCCTGTGCCTTTGGGGTCTTGTTGAGGAAGTCCTCACCTGTGCCTATGTGTTGAAATGTTGGACCTATGCCCTCTTCGAATAGCTGCAAGGTCTCTGGTCTGATTTCTAGGTCTTTGATCCATCTTGAATTGACTCTTGTACAAGGTGAGAAAGTGGGGTTTATTTCTATTTTTCTGCATATGGTTAGCCAGTTTTGCCAGCACCATTTGTTGAAGAGGCTGTCTTTTTTCCAGTGGATGTTTTTAGCTTACTTTGTCAAAAATCAATTGACTGTAGGTGTTTGGATTTGTTTCAGAGTCTTTTATTCTGCTCCATTGGTCTCTGTGTCTGCTTTTGTGCCAATACCATGCTGTTTTTTATTACTATGGCTTTGTAGTATAGTTTGAAGTCAGGTATTGTGATGCCTCCTGCATGGTTCTTGCTGCTGAGAACTACTTTGGCTATTTTGGGCTTTTTGTTGTTCCAAATGAATTTAAGGACAGATTTTTCTATGTCAGTGAAGAATGACTTTGGTAATTGAATGGGTATTGCATTGAATCTGTAGAGCACTTTTGGAAGAATGGCCATTTTGATGATATTTATTCTGCCTACCAAAGAGGATGGGAGATCTTTCCATCTTCTAAGATCTTCTTCAATTTCTTTTTTCAATGTCTCAAAATTTTCCTTGTAGGGGTCTTTTACCTCCTTGGTTAGGTTTATTCCCAAGTATTTTATTGTTTTGGGGGATATCGTGAGTGGAAATGTCTTCTGGATTTCTATTTCAGTGGATTTATGGTTGGCATACAGAAAAGCTTCTGATTTTTTAAGATTGATTTTGTATCCAGACACTTTGCTGAATTTGTTGATCAGTTCTATGAGCCTTTTAGTTGAGTTTGTTGGATCTTCTAAGTATAATATCATGCCATCTGCAAATAGAGATAGTTTCAGTTCCTATTTTCCTATTTGTACTCCTTTTATTTCCTTCTCTTGCCTTATTGCTCTGGCTAGAGTCTCAAGTACTATATTGAAAAGGAGTGGTGACAGCGGACATCCTTGTCTTGTTCCTGTTTTTAAGGGGAACTCTTGAAGTTTTTCCCCATTCAATATGATGTTGGCTGTGGGCCTATTGTATATTGCCTTTATGATGTTGAGGTATGTTCCTTCTATTCCAATTCTCTGTAGAGTTCTTATCATGAATGGTTGTTGGATTTTGTCAAATGTTTTTTCAGCATCTATTGAAATGATCATGTGATTTTTGTCTTTAGTTCTGTTTATGTGGTGGATTACATGGATTGTTTTTCATATGCTGAACCATCCTTGGATCCCTGGGATGAACCCGACTTGGTCATGATGTATGATTTTCGTGATGTGGTTTTGAATGTGCGTTGCTAGTATTTTGTTTAGAAGTTTTGCATCTAAGTTCAGCGCTATAGTTTTCTTTTCTTGAACTGTCTTTGTTTGGTTTTGGTATTAGTGTGATGTTGGCTTCATAGAATGTGTTTGGGAGAGTCCTGTTTCTTTCTATTTCACAGAATAGATTGAGGAGTATTGGGATTAGCTCTTCTGTAAAGGTTTTATAAAATTCACCTGTGAAACCATCTGAACCTGGGCTTTTCTTTGATGGAAGTTCTTTATTACTGCTTTAATCTCTTTAATTGCTATTGGTCAGTTAAATTGCCTATATCTTCTTGATTCAACTTACGAAGGTTGTACATGTCTTGAAATTTGTTAATTTCTTCTAGGTTTTCCATTTTGTCGGAGTATAGTTTTTCAAAGTAGTTTCTGATTATCCTCTGGAGTTCCGTGCTGTTGGTGGTAATATCACCTTTTTCATCTCTTATTTTAGTAATTTGGGTTGATTCTCTCTTTCTTTTGGTTAGGTTGGCTAGTGATTTATCTATCTTGTTTAATTTTTCAAGGAACCAGCATTTGGTTTTGTTGATTTTTTGTATTTTTTTTATTCTCTACTTTGTTGATTTCGGCTCTGATTTTAATAATTTCCTGTCTTCTACTGGCTTTAGGGTTAGACTGTTCCTGTTTTTCAAGTGCTTTAAGGTATGTCATTAGGTTATTTATTTAGTGATTTTCTGTTTTTCTTATGTGGGCACTCAATGCTATGAATTTTCCTCTTAATACTGCCCTCAGGGTGTCCCAGAGATTTTGATATGTTGTGCCTCTGTTTTCATTTGTTTCTAGGAATTTCTTAATTTCTCCCCTTATTTCTTCTCTGACCCATTCCTCACTCAGCAGAGTGGTGTTCAGTTCCACGTGTTTATGAGGTTTCTCTGGGTCTTCCCATAGTTGATTTCTAGTTTCATTCCACTGTGGACTGAAAAGACGCAGAGAATTATGTCACATTTTTTAACTTGCTAGTACTCACTTTGTGGCCTAGGATATGGCATATTTTAGAGAAGGTTCCATGAGCAGCTGAAAAAAATGTGAATTCAGCTGTAGTTGGGTGGAATATTCTGTATGTGTCTACTAGGTCCATTTGGTTTATGGTGTTCCTTAAGTCTGAGGCATCTTAACTGAGCTTTTTTCTTGAAGATTGGTCTAGTGGTGTGAGAGGTGTTTTGAAGTCTCCCAATATTATTGTATTGGGATCTATGTGTGATTTAATGTCACAAAGTGTTTCTTTTAAGAATGTGGTCGCACCTATGTTTGGGGCATAAATGTTGACTATTGTTATATCCCCTTGCTGGATTGTTCCTTTTACCAGTAAGAAATGACCTTCTTTGTCTCTTCTGATAAATTTAGGTTTGAAGTCTAATTTGTCTGATATCATAATTGCTACTCTGCTTTTTTTTCGAGTACCATTAGCGGGGATTACCTTGCTCCATCCCTTCACCTTTAGTTTGTGCATATCTTTACTTGTAAGGTGTGTTTCTTGCAGGCAGCATATAGATGGATTGTGATTTTTAATCCATTTTGCCACCTTATGTCTTTTGATGGGGGATTTGAGGCCATTTATATTCAGTGTGATTATTGAGAGATGGGTTTTAATTCCCGACATTTTGAGTTTTAATTTCTGTTTGAGGTAGTGTTTGTTCCTTGCCTAGTTGTTTGTTTGATGGAAATCATTGATTCTCTGGTTTTGACGTTTCCTTATTATTTCTTCCTTGTGATTAATTGCTTTATTTTCTCTAGTGCTGGTTTGGAAGACATAAAGTCTTTCAGCTTCTGTTTGTCATGGAAGGTTTTTATTTCCCCATCAAATTTGATAGGTATCTTTGCTGGGTAGATAAATCTTGGCTGGAAGTTGTTTTCTTCCAGGGTGTGGATTATGTCGCTCCAGGCCTTCCTGGCTTTCATGACTTGGTTTGGAAGGTCGGGAGTGATTCTTATTGGTTTGCCTCTGAATGTTTCTTGGTCTTTTACTCTCACTGCCTTTAAGATTCTCTCCTTGGCCTCTACATTAGTCAATTTGATTATTATGTGACGTGGTGACCCTCTTCTCTGTTCTTGTCTATTAGGGGTCCTATATGTTTCCTGTACCTGTGTGTCGACCTCTTTGTCTGTGTTTGGAAAATTTTCTAATATTACTTCTCTGAATATATTATTGATTCCCTTGGTTTCCTCTTCTAATCCCTCTTCTATGCCTATCATTCTTAGGTTTGCTCTTTTAAGACTGGTTGAGATCTCTTCAATGTCCAATTCATGCATGTTTTTTCTAATTTATATACTATGCGTTCATTTTTGGAGAGGTCATCTTCTAAGAGTGAGATTCTGTTTTCCATGTGGTCTTGTCTATTGTTGATGGTCTATATTGATGCCTTCATTTCAATTATTGCATGCTTCACTTCCTTCAGAGCTTCTTTTTGATTCCTGTTCAGGGTGTCAGATTCTTTGTTTATTTGATCCTTCATTCCTTTCAGGCTCTCTCTGAATTCTTTTCAGAAATCCTGTGTCATCTCTACTGTTAAAGTACTGAATTTTCCTTTTGGCAATCTTTGTACTTCTGTGTTGGCGGGTTCTGTTGTTGTGATGTTGTGGGAGCTCATTGTTTCTTTGCTATTCTTCCTTTTCATGATTTCAGGTTTCTTATGTTTATACCTTTGTTGCTTTTGGTAGCTCTCTCTCTCTCTCTCTCTCACTCTGTAGGTTTCCTATGTCTAATCCCTCTCCCTTTATGGTTTCTTATCCTGGAGGTAGATAGTTGCTACTAGGTGAGCCCTAAAGGTGAATGGCCTTTAATGATGGTTATTCTCACTTGCTCAGTATAATGTCCATTTGCAGGTCCAATTCTTGGTCTCCTTCAGTGATTGAGACACTTGCCTGGTGCCTCTCACTACCTGTGCAGGCGACCAGTGCTGCTATTGCCCCTCTCACTGCAAGTGTGGGTCTCCATAGTCTCCACTTGGGCTCTCCCTATGTCTCTCTCTGAATACACCTATGGCAAGTGTCACCAGCAGGGGACCCTGGGCTTGTGTCTCTCTTTGCCTACAGAAGCAGCAGGTGTCGCTTTGCCCTGATTCTGTGCAAACACAGAACTCCATGTTTTCCACAGAGAGGGCTGGTTTGGTCCAATTTTTCCCCAGGTACCACAGCTGTATGTCCTGTGGTGATCCCAGGGGACTCTATAAGGGTGCTGCGACCCGTGGGCTGCAAGTCTGTCCCACCCAAATGTCACCAGGGACTGTCTGCTTATCCACGCGTCTACTGCATCCCACAGCAGACCCCATTCCCACCTCTGCCGGAGCAATCTGCACAGTCTCAGACCCTGCGATTCCCTGTGGCCACGCAGGGTGGTGTCCCCCTAGGGTGGCTCATTGACTTACGGTCTCATTGAGCGCTGTTCTTAATCTCTGGGGGGGGGGGGCTCAGTTACTGCCACAGGTTCCAGTCAGGCCTCCGGCACTGGGGACTCTGCAAAGCGTGGATCGCACTGGGGACTCTGCTGAGCATGGATCGAACTGCTGCTTGCTTTTGTCACTGATGTTCTGCAGTGCTGGTTATAGAAAAGGTCCCTGGTTTCTTTGTTGGTGGCCTGCAGAAGCCACAATGCCGGTAACCTCTGGCAGGGTCTGACCAAGATGGCACTGCTGCCGCTTCTGCCAACATAGTAGTTCGGGTCTGTTGTGCGTGGAATGAGTCACTGCTCACCTTCACTGCTGATATTCTGCAGTTTACGAATTCACAACAGGTTGCTGGCATCTCCGTTGGTCTTGTGTGGAAGCCATAATGCTGCTAGCTGCTGGTAAAGTCCTGCCAAGATGGCGCCGGTGCAGCTGCTGTCGCCGCTGCTGTTTGCTCTCTTGAGTGTGGAGCGAGCCGCTGCTTGCTTTCGTCTCTGCTGATCTGCAGTTGAACTTACAAGAGGTCTCTGGCTTCTCTGCTGGCTGCGTGTGGAAGCCACAATGCCGGTTGCAGGCAGTACGGTCCCGAGATTTTGGAGTTTTTAGATTTGTACATAGTCATTTAATCTTTTGTAAATAAAGGACAGTAAGTTAATCTAAAAGCAGTCACACAAATCATAGTAGCCTAAAATATAAAAGGCGTCTCTCGTTGAATATACCTCTTAGAAGCCCAAGAGGATATAACAAGGCTCTTTTGAAATCAAATCAACATAAATTTATTAAACAACTATCTTGCACAAAGCATTCTGTGATAATCTGTGAGGGAATCAAATAAATAATCCAATAAAAATGGGCAACTGAACTGAAACAGACACTTCTCAAAAGAAGAAATACAAATGGCCAATAAGTGTATGAAAAATGTCCAACATCATTAGCAATCACAGAAATGCAAATCAAAACTACTATACAAAAAATAATAAATGTTGGTGAGGATGTGGGGAAGTATGAATTCTTATACACTGTTGGTGGGAGTGTAAATAAGTATAATCACTATGTTGACCAGTTATGGAGGTTCCTCAAAAGTAGGACTGGAAGCCGGGAGTAGTGACGCACGCTTGTAATCCCAGTACTTTGGGAGGCAGAGACCAGAGGATCCGGGTTCGCGGCCAGCCTCAGCTCTCTCTCTCTCTCTCTCTCTCTCTCTCCTTAGTGAGGCCCTCTGCAACTTTGTGAGACCTGGTTTCAAAAATAAAAGTATAAAAAATAGGGCTGGGGGTGTAGCACAGAGGTAGAACACCCCTGCGTTCAATCCCCGGTACCGCAAAAAAAAAAAGTAGGACTGGAACCACTATATGACCCAGCTATACCACTCCTTGGTATCTTTCCAAAAGAGTTAAAGTGAGAATACTATAGTGATACATGCACAACCATGTTTATAGCAGCACATTTACAATAGTCGAATGATGGAACCAACCTAGGTGTCTGTCAACAGATAAGTGGATAAAGAAAATGTGGTATATATACACAATGGAATTTTACTCAGCCATAAAGAACAAAATCGTGTCATTTGCAGGAAAATGGATGGGATTAGAAAACATCATGCTAAATGAGGTCAATCACTCTCAGAAAGTCAAGGGTCATATATTTTCTCTCATATGTAGAAGTTAGAGAAGAAACCCCAACCCCAAATAAGTAAAATCAGTTTCTCGAGCAGCAGCCCCCTAGAATATAAATGTAATAAGCCCTGCAGATGCTGTAGATGCACAATGCCAACAGAGATCTTTGAGAATCCATCATCCACATTGTCTGATTTTCTTGACAAAGCTCCAGAGAGTGGTGAGCATTTGGGCTTGTGGTCAGTGATGTGAGTATTCACTGGATACACGAAACTATGGGTCCTGCCTCTTACAAATCAGAATGTCCCCTTTAAATTTAATCACAGCCCTGTTCTCATATTCCTCCACAAGTCCTAATCAAATATCTAAAGAGTTTCTGCCCCCTAACAGTTTGCATTTATAGCAGGCAATATTAACTGGAACTAGAACTAAACTCTAGGAGCAAGCAGAATTTTTATTAAACACTGCTTCACTCCAAGTTACAGCCAATAGTCATGAAATGCCTTGGGCATGAGGAGGTCCTTGGTACATGATCTCCAAAGTAAAGACACACAAGGACATATCCACATAGGGAGTGAAAAATCTATTTGAACTTTTATTGATATTTATAATTTTTATCTAAAAAGATAAGATATCTATGATATAGAGCTACAGTGGTATTTGTATATAAGTATACACATGCATATATAAAATGCATACAAAAATTTTATACTGAGATCAATGTACAATAAAACTTTGAAGTTAAGAGACTTGGTGATTAAAATGGCTCTCTGATCAAACTGTCAGTCTTTCTCTTTTAGAGTTTCTACATCTATATAATGAGTATATATTAGTGTCTACTCTGTGGGGTTCTTATGAGACATGAATAATGTTTGTACAGTACTTAGTTTACACAGTGTCTGGATAAATGCTCAAAGAATCTTAATGTGGCAGGTCTTTTGTAAAAAATGCAGCAATTATTTCCTTCTTTTTTTTTTTTTTTTTTGCAGTACCAGGGATGGAACCCAGGGCATTCTACCTCCAAGCTATACCCCCAGCCCTATATTTTATACTTTATTTTGAAACCGGGTCTCACGAAGTTGCAGAGGGCCTCACTAAGTAGCTGAGGCTGGCCGCGAACCTGGATCCTCCAGTCTTTGCCTCCCAAGTACTGGGATTACAAGCATGTGCCATCACGCCTGGCAATTATTTCCTTCTTTGAACCTATGCTCTTAGTAATGCGACTCCTACCATCAAGAGATGGACTTAATCTCCTACCCCATCCCTTGAATCTAGGCTGATGTTGTAACTTCCTGTGGCCAAGAGAATAAGGCAGAAGTGAGTGTGTGCCAGTTCTATGTCTAAGGCTCAAGAGGCTTCCACACCTCTGCTTACTCTCTTGGATCTCTGCTCAGCTCCCATGTGAACAAACCCAGGCCAGCCTGCTGAAGGATAAGAGACCATGTGGAAGAGAGATAAGCTCCCCCAGCTGGGACCATCCTAGATGAGCCAGCACTCAGCCTTCTTGGAAACTGACCAGACACATGAGTGAGCCCAGCAGGAGGAAAAATTTGTTTAGCTCTATGATGAACTCACAGAATTGAAGAAATAGTTAAATAGTTAATTAAAGAAATAGCTGTTGTTTGAAACTACTAACTTTGGAAGTTTTTTTTTTTTTACTTAGATATATGTCACCAACACCCTCCTCCTACTCCTCTTCATTATAATCACCATCAGAAAAAATACAAAGCAATAATCCATCTTTAAGTAAAGACACAAGGGAACAAGCTTAAATAGCTATGCAAAAGTCTTGGGAGAAGAAAAACAATACAGCTGAAGTAATCAGGTGAAAAGTTGATTCCCTCAGAGGTCACCCATAGCCTGCATGAAAGATTTATGTGTTAGGTACTGAATAGCATCAGTGTTCCCTTTAGGGAGGAGAGGAAATGTCTGTGAGAAAATACAATACAATGACAAAGAGATGCACATCTTGAAGCTTCACAGATGTGTGGAATTTGGTTTAGCTATTTGAGACTGCCTCAGTCTGACTAAAAAAGAACTTGTATGAATCTCCTGATCCTACTGGTCAATCTGAAGAGGAGATTGGGCTCTGATCCCAGGAGAAGATGATCAATGTAATGGAATACACATTTACACATTTCTTAGCTCAGGAACATGAAGCAGATTTTAGTTATGGGTCATACAGCAAGCCTCCTTAATTTCTGGCCCAAATGCCTAGGGACTCATCTCTAAAAACCAGAATATGACCTTTCTCCTAGGACCTAACTATTATGTAGATACCCAAGAAACAGCGACTTATACTTCTCTTATTGGACTTGAATTCCCAAATGAGAAAAAAAGACTATTTTTCAGAAATATTTATGGTAGCCCCTAAAATTTCTTAGAAAAATTTGATACAATGAACTCTACCTCATCACTAGATTTGAGGGCAGAAAGTCAAGCTGATTAAAATCCTGCCCAGAATATGATAAAGATAAAGTTAGCTAATGCTAACTTTATGGTAAAAAATTATTTTAAGACTTAGCCCTCCATATATTTCCACATATCCATGTTACTTCTAAAAAATAAAACAAAAAACAATCAAAGAAAATGTCATTATACCATAGATTATTCTCATTTTCCTACTAAGAAAGCCCTGTCTCGAGCAGGGTGGCTGTATGTCCAACTTAAAATCTGTATTTACCAGCATGTCTTTCAAAGATGAAAAAGAGATGAGTGACTCATTTACATGAAAGGAAATGCCTTTGGGTGGGCTTCTAGGCAAACCCATTATAGATGGCTTATTCACACAACAGATCTTTGTATTTATCTATTTTTATTATTATTATTATTGTTATTATTGTTGTTGTTATTTTACTTGCCACCTCCACCTTCCTGCATAAGAACAAGACATGGTGGGAAGACCTCAGTGGCCACCCAGTGAGCATAAGTATGAATGTTGTACTGGGGTGTGTGTGGTAGAAAGAAGAGCTGGGAGGCCCTAGATCTCTGATGTCATCTGTGGAGGTATCACATTAGCCCTGAAGTACTTCTCATTGGATGAAATAAAACTTTTTTAAAAAGAAATTAGCTTACATTTTGTGTAAGTCACTATCTGTGGTGGGGATGGGGGGGTTTCTATAATCTAGAACCTGATGTCATTTATAATGTTGTAGGTATATAGTTAATTTATCTGAGACATAGCCCTTGAAGTTTTGGATGAGAGACTTCTCTTCGGCTATTATAGGAAGTGCTAATTTCTGGGAAATTCTGAGCTGACAAAAATTGTAAAGCAAATGTCAGGGTAGGCAAAACCCCCAGTGGCTCATTGGAGGGGCGAGAATATTGACCATATCACTGAAGAAGAAATGGAAGGTGGAAAAGCCTAGAATGTGCCAGTCTGGCAGGTGTGTGACCTTAAGACTTCTTAGGTTTTATTGCCTCTCACCAGGCACAGGTATTTCCATCAACAATAAGGGTGGATTTACTCAAGGCAGATGCTGCTGCAGGATCCAGGGAACTGAATGAGGATCATATTGTTCCGGAAGTCCTCAGAGACAGTCTGAATGAGGAGTAAATTTGCCATCAGAGATGACTGGCGTTTCAGGCAAAGGATATATTTATTAGCTTGTGAAAACAGTGGTATAAGATGCAATTAAATTGAAGATATTCACAATGTTCTTGGCAACACAGCTTGGTTTAATATTTTTAATGTGGCAAGTTTACATGAGAAGGAAAAATAAATACGCAACTCAATTCCTATTCGAGGCATCTTCATTCCTCCATCCACACAGAGACCCTTCTCAAAGAACTATGAAAAGGCAGGTCCTAACACTCCATTCCTTGAAAGAACAATTCCTGAATATAATCTCCAAGCTTGGTGTTAATAGAGTCTAAGCAGTAATGGAAATTTTGACCTTAAGTAAAGAAGAAATAATAGCTGCATGCTCAGCGCAGTCATAATAGACCTGCTTCTAGTGTTGAGCTTTGCCTGAGTTAAAGGCACAGATTGTGTGCCCCTGTTTCAGTGGAAGTCTTTTTAATAGAGATCAGGTCAAGCAGAAACACAGGGGGAGGGAGACCTTTCTTTTTCAAAGAAATAAGAAATGAACCAACTTAAAACTTCCTTTTCTATTAGACACTTCCCAGTGGCTGGGGACCTAAGTTCGGACCCAAGGATGATGTAGGTCAATATTAACAGGTGCCTCTGAGACAACCTCATTTGTTTTATCAGAGAAGGAGATCTATGGAGAAAGGTAATCTTTCCTCAAGGAAGTGTGCTTTTAAGCTTCAATCGTGTTATAGAATCTCTTCTCCTCATTTTCTTTCTACAAAGAAGTAAATATGTCATTTTATGGCTCAGACTCCCATCAGCTCCAGGAAATACCAATGATTTTCAGTGAGATGATGAAGGATTAAAAAATCTTCAGCAGGCCGGGCGTGGTGGTGCACGCTTGTAATCCCAGTACTTTAGGAGGCGGAGACCGGAGGATCCGGGTTCGCGGCCAGCCTCACCTCTCTCGCTCTCTCTCTCCCTCTCTCTCTTTCTCTCTCTCTCTCTTTCTCTCCTTAGTGAGGCCCTCCGCAACTTCATGAGACCCGGTTTCAAAATAAAGTATAAAAAATAGGGCCGGGGGCGTAGCGCGGAGGTAGAACGGCCCTGCGTTCAATCCCGGGTACCGCAAAAAAAAAAAAAATCTTCAGCAAAGACAAAGAGATCTCTTTGAACTTTCGCCTGGATGTCTAAAGGAAAATAATAAAAGCCTGTCTGTGTCTGTGTATTTGCAAAATTCTAAAATGTTGACACACACAAAAGGGAATCTCTTTTGCTACACCTGGCCATCCGTTCTGCTTTTCTTGGTTTAAAGGGACTGATGACTGAGTATCTGTGACGCTGAAGAGGAGATGAATGACAAGCAGCCCTTTTCTCCAAAGTACCCACACGAAGAGAACATCTATTGTCCCAATCCAAAACAACTTTTTTTAAACCATTAATTATTTTTAAGAGGAGCTTTGATTGAACCCAGGGGCGTTCTACCTTCGAGCTACATCCCCGGCCCTATTTTTTATACTTTATTTTGAAACTGGGTCTCACGAAGTTACAGAGGGCCTCACTAAGTAGCTAAGGCTGGCCGCGAACCCGGATCCTCTAGTCTCAGCCTCCCAAGTACTGGGATTACAAGAGTGTACCACCATGCCCGGCGAGGGATAATTTTATGTGAAGAAAAAATGGAGGGACGGAAAACATTTTGATCATTCTGCCAAGCAATACAATTATTCTTTTAGACATTTTTTCTTTTATAGACCTTTTTTTAGCAAAAAGCTAAATATTTCCTATATTTGATTCTGTTTTTATAGGAAAAAATCTATCCAATGGGGAATCTTAATAGTTTCTAATTCTGATCAAATTTTATTATTGTCAGTAAAAAACAATATATGTTTTTGTAAGATTTTGTCCTTAAAAATTCTAAATTTTCAAGGAAATATATTAGTAAAAAATTTTCAAAGAGCAAAATAGCATAGTACATCAAATTGAACTTTAGCATTTAAAAGAAATTGGACCTAAACTAACATAAAAACAGAGTAAATAGAGACAGGTAATTTTTGCAACTAAAATTGAATCTCCATTTATTCATTTAAAATAGTTCCATATACTCATTAAAATGGGTTGAAATATTTTTCTCCTTAATAATAAAAGAATTTTAGAATAACTAATAATTTCATTAAGAAAATAAAGAAGCAATTTGCCAAGTGGAACCTCTGGGAGAGTCCTGGTGCTAATCGAACCTGCAGTGGACACTTGGTTCTGATAACTTTATTCCAGGTCTGTGTTAGTTGAATGTCAGTAGAGTCCCCCACCTCCAGACCCCTAAAGGCTCCTTCTACTGCAAGGCTGCTTCCAAAGGAAAATATGTTCCCAGAAATAAACGGAGTAAAACATACAGAGTGCATCCCCTTGGCACAACAAAGAGTTTGCATCACCTTATTCCAAACCCAGGCCCAGGCAGCAGGTCTAAAGCATTTGTTTTATGGCTGGCCTCCTCTAGAAATACGTCTCTCTAAACCTGTTTGTTCTTTCTCTCAGACATTGGGGTTTCTTCCTCAGAATGGCAGCTGAATAGGTGCTACACAAAGTTTTCTGCTACCAAAGAGATTATTTAGTGACAGCTTTTGGTTCACACACTGACCCATTAAAAATTAAAAATTCAGGGCCAGAACAAGTAGCAGCATGATGGGGAAGGCGGACATAGGTTTCTCTGTGCCAGTAAAGAAAATTTTATCCATTCCTCAAGTTCATAGCAAAGGGATTGCAGAGAGCATAAAGCCCTAGTTTAGATAAGCCTGCAGCTCATCCAAATGCCTATTTTCTTTTTCTCTGACAGAGCCATTTTGCCCCATCTAAAATGCTCGTGGGAGAAGTTAAAATGAGCCACGTGTACTTTCTTCTATAAAGGATTCCTATATTTAACACAGCACATGCATCCAACACCTCAAATGATTTTGAAGAAAGCTATGTTTATTGTGTAGGCTTATGAAATAAAAGATACAAACTTTCTTATCCTGAAAAATATGCAATGAAATTTACAGCCAAAATAAGGAAGCTGTGCATAATGTAACACTTGGCAAGAATTTTAATCAGTGGATTGGCGAGTCTAGATGCAATACTTCAGTTCCTTGCAAGACATGTCAGAGCTTCCTTAATTTAAATACCACACACTGGGTCTGGAGAGAACATTTAGAAGACATTGTGCTTTCTGCAGGAGAGCTGCCTAGCAATGCAAGCTCAGTGAGAAGGGAGCACTGTTGATGTGATAACAGTTTCAACCTCAGGGAATGAATGATGGCAAGAGATAGACACACTGCTATTGTAGAGGGAGGCAACACAGATTACATTATGATAAGGCATTCCAGCCACATTACTTTACTTTGAGCACGTGAAGATTCTTCCAGGTATCTGTCTGGCTCAGTTATGCTACGAAGAACACAATTCTGGACCTTGTCAGTTTTCAGACAGGATTGTTGTTTTCCCCATTGGAAGACAATAGAACTATCCAGTAGCCTTTGATTCCTGAGCAGCCTAACAGCCATTCAAACAAGTTGAAAGTCAGGTCACATAATGTGGACCCAAAACTGACCATCACAGGAAGAGTTATAATGTGATGAAAAGCTCGGGGGAACCTATTAAATCCACCATCCGTGTCAGTATGAAGCTGCTGTCGTGGCTACAATTTTTAAAGAGCCACTACGAAAACACTTGATTCCTCCTCCCCCGCCATCTGCACAACACTTTAGTAATCAGTATCTTGCATATCACATGAAACCTCAAGAACTGAAATAATAAGAAAGGAGGCTCAAAAAGCCCATGGTAGGCATGTACATTATACAGACTTAGCTATATCACATTTGTGGAGTCTTTTTCTTAAAATATTTTTATGTTCCAAAGTATACAAACAAAGCAAAGTCTGGAAACACAAGACTTTTAAAAATATTCTGCAGTGACTCAGAATGTTAGAAGGCAAAGGAAGGATGGGGAGGACAACTTTCATGAAACTCCAGCACATAAGAATCAAAGATCAAGGGACAAGGCAGCCCCCACTCTTTGTAAGCTTTCCTGCTAAGAATACTTTCAGGAATTAATTCAGAAATATGACCTCTTTAGAAAAATACTGGTTATTTTTATGAAATGGTATTTTTGCTAGGAAATTAAGGATTTATATATATATATCATAAAGGGCTAGAGAAAGTTATTATTTGGGGATTTTATCCTGTTTTAAGTTCTATGAAACCAGAACTTAGTGTGAATATACTTTGGGACATCATTGCTTCATCAATCATAGCAAAGCATATTATGTTCCTAATGCTCAATGTTTGAAACAGAAAAGCTAAGATCTCAGCAGAGCCATAAAACCATGACTCATGGGCCATGCTTACGGCCTGCTTTGATTTTGACCCTGTAGAAAAGGATTGTAGGATTTTTAAAAAAGGCATTCCTCCTTCAAGCAAATAGTATAGTAGCAGTCTTGATAGTTTCTATTGAAAATGAATACTAGAACTAATGAAAAAACAGAAGAAAAAGTTCATTACTAGAAAGCTAAAGAAAATAGTGCCTACAAATTCATATGAATTATATAATACAATTTCATACAGAGTACCCAATACCATAATCCAGGGAGATTATAAATGGGAGTGTTTTTGAACGAGGAGCTAAAAGTGCCCCTAAGGATTTGATGGCTACCCTCAATGGCTATGGGAGAAAAGAAAATCCAAAGGATAGATATGTAAGTTAATTATGCTGGGAAGGATGGCTTGAGGAGAAAAAATTCTAACATACTAATTTAGGAGTATGAAAATTATTCTACTATGACTGAAATTAGGTAAGAATGGCTTGACACAATTAAAGAAAAATTAAGTGACATAAATCAGCAGACATGATATCTGTGGGACCAAATAAAGAGAGATAAAAAAATAGAACCAATTGGAAACAATGATGACAAAAAGGGAATTGCTAATTTTAGATGTCTATTTCTTTATTAAAGTATGCTTTTATTAAAGTATGAAGTATGCTAGTTGATTAGGTCAAGACATAGGATCTTTTAAATTTTTTTTCTAATTCTAACCTTTCTAGCTCATCCCTCTTCCTATTGTAGTAAAAACAAACAAACTGCTCTTGAAGACTTAACTGCTAATTCTCCCCTCTACAGTTAATTCTAATCACTATGGTCAGTAGGGTATTGTTCAATAGTTACTCCTTTATTACCTCATTTATTCTCTATTTAACAAAACCTGCCTAGGCTCCTACTAAGTGCCAGGCACCACTAAAAATTGTAGTTAGAACTATAAAGAAAATACAGCCTTTAACAAAATGGTATCAGTCACATGTAATAATCAAGATATCTAACAAAGTTCTTTGCTCTTATGTCAGAAGATTTTCTGGGGTTTCTCCATTCCATTGCAGTCACCAGAATCTGCCATTTTGTTGAAACCCTAATGCTGTTCACATGTAACTTCTCTTGACCAGATCAGTAACTATTTGTCATCCCTCTGACCTTGGGCAGTTTTGTGAAAAAGACACAGGTACCAAAGTCAGATAGAATGGGGGAATTTCTTGTCCACCACTACTATTTCTGATGTTAGCCAGGCAGAGTAGACCTCTTAAGCCTCAACTTTCTTACTTCTAAAATGCAATCAATCTTTCTTTCTTCTTTCTTTCTCTTTCTTTCTTCTTTCTTTCTCTTTCTTTCTTCTTTCTTTCTTTTTCTTTTCTTTTCTCTTTTCTTTTTTTCTTTTCTTTTCTTTTCTTTTCTTTTCTTTTCTTTTCTTTTCTTTTTTTTCTTTCTTTCTTTCTTGTTTTGTTACTGGGGATTGAACCCAGGGACATTCTACCTTTGAGCTACACCCCCAGCCCTATTTATTTTATTTTTATTTTGAAACAGGGTTTTTCTAAGTTGCTGAGGCTAGCCTCAAACCTGCGATTCTCCTGTCTCAGCCTCCCAAGTACTGGGATTATAGGCATGAGCTACTGAGCCCAGCCAAATAATAATTCTTTAAGGGTGGATTTGAAGATAAACTTAGATCAAGAATCTAAAGCACTTAGAATTTGGTAGATGCTCATTGAATGGATGTATGGTAATTTCCATTAGCTTTATTATTTTATCTATCAGGAGTGCTTGTGCACTGGTGTTGGTTTACCAGGGGACCTGAGGATATAAGAGGTGGCCTTAGTTCCATGTCAGGATTTTGCATCTTGCAGGTATTACAGTCTATAGTAGTGATGCAAATTTTGTCCTTAAAACTAACCTGTGTTGGTAACAGTCTGCACAAGTTCTAAAATAAATCTTCCAATGCTATTACAGGCTTAACCAAGAGGAAAGAAAGCAATGGTTATTATTATAGGCAAAGATGGTTTTCTCTTTCAAAGAGGATGCCATGTTCCTCACCCGGCCTTCTGAAAAAGTTGCCATTGAAATTATTTCACATTCCTTTCAGCCCACTCAAAGCACATAAGGACTTACTGAAACATGGGTCTTGTAAATATGCTGAATGTCAGGATTTTGGCTGTAACACAGGAACTAGGAAGGACGCCAGTTGTATCTTTCTGTGCTCTTCCTCATTTATGAGCCAGAACTCTGGCATTTGATGCACATGTGAGAAAACACAATGTTTTTTTTTTCTTTTCATCTATTGTGATTTTTTTTTGTGAAACCATCATATAATTCTAACCCTTAGAAATAGACAAGGAAATATTTGAAATAAAAAAAATCTGTTTCCTGACAGTGAATAAAAAAGACAATGTTTGATGCATTAAAATGCCCTAATTAGATCTTAAAATTATATATTTTAGATTTAGAAACCCAGAAGAGTCACAGCAAGTGAAAAACTCAATCCATTAGTAGCAATAGATAGCAACTGGTATTTTCTGTATTCACCACAAAACACAAAGTGGTACAAGGAAGAACAATTATTCTAGTGTTTTCTTTATTTAAAGGTAAAATTAAATAACTTATGCAGAATGTTAAATGACCAAAAATTCATACAAATTGTTTTATTATAAAACAAAATGTCGCCGGGCATGGTGGCACACGCTTGTAATCCCAGTACTTTGGGAGGCGGAGACCAGAGGATCCGGGTTCGCGGCCAGCCTCACCTCTCTCGCTCTCTCTCCCTGTTTCCCTCTCTCTCTCTCTCTCTCTCTCTCTCTCTCTCTCTCTCTCCTTAGTGAGGCCCTCTGCAACTTCGTGAGACCTGGTTTCAAAATAAAGTATAAAAAATAGGGCCGGGGGTGTAGCGCAGAGGTAGAATGCCCCTGGGTTCAATCCCTGGTACCGCAAAAAAAAAAAATAAATAAATAAAATAAAATGAAAAGTCATGACATACAGAATCAAACTATATACCGTGATATAAGAACTCTGAGAAACACGGCAGTAATTAATGGGTAAGTATATATTGTGTGATCTCTTTACATAATTTATTTTTAAATAATTTCAAATTTATAGAAAATTTGTAGTCAGTATAAGGAACTCCTATGTCTCCATATCTTTTTCTTCCAGATTTTTCAATTTGTAATATTTTATCACATTTGCCCCCATGTATATATGCCCATCATGATACATATGTTCATCATTGTATATATCCATATATACTCAGATGCTTTTTGACTTTTGATGGGGTTATATTCTGAGTTACATCCTAAATTGAAAATATACATTGAAAATGAACTTAGCCAGTGGGGTGAGGGTGGCACACACCTTTGGCCCCAGTACCTGGGAGGCTGAGACAGGATGATCCGTGTTCTGGGCCAGCCTCAGCAATTTAGCAAGGATCTCAACAACTTGGCAAGAGAGACCCTGTTTCCAAATGGAAGATGGGGATGGCTGGGGGTGTAGCTCAAAGGTGGAATGCCCCTGAGTTCAATCCCCAGCACCAAAAAGGAAAAAGAAAAGAAAAGAAAAGAAGGAAAGGAAAGGAAAGGAAAGGAGGAAAGAAATACTCCTACTATATTAAACATCACAGCACAGTGACACAGTGTCTGGTTGTTTACCGTTGTAATCACATGGCTGACTGGGAGCTGCTGCAGCTCACTGCTATTGCCCTACATTATAAGAGAATATCTTAGCACAAATGGCTAAGCAAGGGAAAGGTCAAAACAAAAGTGTGGGACCATCTCACGCACACACACACACACACACACACACACACACACACACACCACACACGTTCTCATTTTCTTATTAACAGTCTTTTTCTGAATGGTTTGAGAGTAAGGTGCAGACCAGAAGCACCATCACTGCCAAATACTCCAGTCTGTATTTCCCCAATGAATGGATCCAATGAGTGGATCAAGTAACATGCAGAGTTCATGGCATTCTCTTTATAACCATCTTACAACCTTCCAAGTCAGGAAATCGATATTGTTATAACTCTGCCATTTAAAGAACTGTCTTTTTTGCTTTCTGGACCAACATCCAATCCAGCATAAGTGTACATAAGGATACCATAGAACTGAATGATTTACAGAAGAGGATTTCTTACTGAAATAACTTTTCTTGCTATTGCTTATTTTTTTTTTACAATATGATTTTTAAGCTCATTTGCTACTGGATTTGGCATCTTCCCATCTTCCCCTGCTGACCAGTAAAAATAGCCACTTCTGTGTCATTTGAAACAAATTATTAAAACACAAAAGAAGGGAAAGGTAAAATGATTGAGATTATAAATTTCCTTGAATTGCTCAATTTTATAAGTTTGTTAATAAAATGTGCATATTAAATTTTTCTATTGTATCCTAATTTCTGAAGAAAATATATTTTTAAAATGTGAGTTGTGCTTCCAATCTCAACTGGAGTATATTATGTACATATATGTGCTTAGCATAGTACCAGATAAAACATGTAATTTAATAGTTACTTGCTAAATTAACAGATAAGTTTAGCATCTTTGGGGAAATATTTACTGAAACATTTTAAAGCATTTATGAAGGAGAATAGCTATTAATAAGCATGTGAGAAGCACGGATACATTGAAATTTTTCAAGTTATTACATACACATTGACTATAAGCTAACATCTTGAAATCCTTTTGCAACAAGTTATTTATTTTTTAATAGAATATGGACTTTTCTCTAGAAAAACATGGGCTCTGCTATCTCACAAGGATCTCAATATTTTCTCCTCAGTAACAGAGTATGACATCTCACGGTGGCAACCTCGCTTAGGCCTGGATGCAATTCTAGAAGAGGTGAAGGGCAATGGGTTAAGCCACGGCTGTATTCATCAATATGCTTTTAAACCAATGAGTGGGTCAAGTAACATACAGAGTGAATGGGAATTAAATGTAATTAAAATCACTGTCTCAACAGACAGGACAGGTTATAACCTTTATTCTTTTTAACTAAGCCCCCTACCCTCACATGTCTGTAAGAATCATAAATAAAAGAACCTACCAGTTTTTAAAGATGTTATATTTAGCTTGTTTTAAAAAATCTGAGCTAGAAATACAAAGCAAATGTGTCTAGAAGAAGAAGAAATACCAAAAGAAATTGGTGAAAATGTGATGGCATCTTTACTTTATTATATATGTTATTTTTCCTGGTTTATTTAAAGGAACTCTGAGTAAGGCAAATTTGTCAGAAATGAATATACTCCCAAAGGGACAGCAGAATTTCTTAATCTCTGTGCACACATGGTGCCCCAGTAGTGTTTGGATCTGCATGGAACCTTCTGAGGTTATAACCTGAAGGTGGAGGTTTTTCAAAGTATAATTAAGTGATTTTCTAGTCCACAGGGAGGCAGGATTCCTTATAGTAAGTCCTGGCATAATCAGAACTGCACTATAATTGGAACCAAGCAATGGTCTGCTATGTGCTGAGTGAAGGCTACCTTGGAAGACATAGGAGAGAACATCTACCCCACAGGTGGAAAGGCCTGACATTACCATGTTGCTACAAGATGTTCAGAAGGGAAAAGTAGAGAGGGATCAAGGAATTCCTACTTACAAGTGGTCTTCCAAAAATGCTCATTATTATTTTATTTTGATCATATATGTATTATACATAACATTTAGAAAATGTGGCTAATAGAGAACGGTATACTTCAAGTACACAATTACCGATCTTCCCTTAATGTGAGAGATAATTTCTCTTAATATTCTTTACCATTCTTTTATTGAAGGAGCTGGTTGTTTTAGAGCATTGGTTATCAAAGTGTGGTGCCAGCAACCAGGACCCACAGCATCTCCTATGAATTTGTTAGAAATGCAAATTTGGGTGCCAGATATGATGGCGCAGGCCTGTAATTCCAGTACTTGGGAGGCTAAGACAAGAAGATAACAGGTTCATGGCCAGTCTCAGCAATTCAGTGAGACCTTCAGCAACTTAGAGATACCCTGTTTCAAAATAAAAATAAATAAATAAAATAGGGCTGGAGATGTAACTCTGAGGTAGAACGACCCTGGGTTCAATCTCCAGTACAACACACACACATACAAAAAGCATCTGGGGATGGGATCACCCCAGACCTACTGAACACAAACTCTGGAGATGGAATTCAATAATCTGGATTTTTGACAAGCCCTTCAACTGGTTCTGATCGTGTTAAAATTTGAGAAGCACTGTTATAAGATATTCTTTTTTTTTCTGTGGTACTGGGGATGGAACCCAGGGGCATTCTACCTCTGAGCTATACCCCCAGACCGATTTTTTATTCTTCATTTTGAAACAGGGTCTCACTAAGTTGCGGAGGGCCTCACTTAAGTAGCTGAAGCTGGCCGCGAACCTGGATCCTCTGGTCTCAACCTCCCAAGTACTGGGATTATAAGCGTGAGCCACCACGCCCAGCTAAGATATTCTTAAAATATATATTAGACAAATTGAGGCAAAAGATATTGTCCTCTTTTGTTAAATGGAGAAAGAAACAGTATTTGATTTAGATTGTGCCTAACTCATTAAGAGATAAATTCAACAATAGAACATAGACTCCTCAAGAGTATAATTCTTCTGCTAAAAGAAAAAACAAAATGAATGTTTCTCTCTTCTTCCTCTATTTCTAGTCTCAGTCCAGAAAGTGATAAGATGATTGATGTTTCTGAGATCAAGCTATCTGACTACTAATATCTTAAGGGATTTACATGCAATGGATTAACCTGATTCCTCCGAAGTGCCTATAACTTGGAAGAAAAGAACAATTTCAGACCCTGAACATTATCAATTGACAAAGTTATCATTAAAGTAGATAATTAAACATGACTAATTATTCTTAAATAATCTTATAAGATTTCTCTTCCTTAATCATCTTTTTTCCCCTCATCATCTTAGAAGTAAAACTGTTGGGGGGAAAAGGTATAGAAATAGATAATTCACTTTTAATAAGGTTAAACTGCCATGCATCTGAAATAAATATGTTATTACAATTATCAGGTACTTAAAATCTTCAAGTCTTTTTTTTTTTAAATGATGTCCATAATGTCTTGGAGAAAAGAAAGAAAGAAAGAAAGGAAGGAAGGAAGGAAGGAAGGAAGGAAGGAAGGAAGGAAGCTGAGTCTGCTAAATCACCATTGCTCTAAAAGACATCTGTTTACCAAAAAGGAGCATGACTTAGAAGTCAGAAGCAAGTCATTCCCAGCCAATGGCTTTACTCATTAGCAGAGCATTGCCCTTCCTTGGGTGGTCTGATAAATACTGGTAATTACCTAGAATTATCAGGTACTTGAACTAAATACCAGTGAAAGAAAATTTAAAATAACAAGAATAAGCCTCTCAAAGAGTCTTTTCATATTATTCTACATTGTTTTATGTATTTATGGTTTAACATTTTCTTATCAAAGCTAAGCCAGAAAGACATATACTATTACTTTTATGATAATTATTTAATTATTTTTTTATTTCTCCCAACCACACAGGTGATACTCTTCTTGGACAAAGAAAACCCCTGGTAATTAAAGGCCAAAACCCCAGAGATATGTCCTCTTTTCTCACAGTGTATAACAGTCTGGCTCGTGTTTCTCCAGCACAGCCAGCCATGCAGGGCTTCACTCTACCAAACCCAAACAGAAACTACTGGTTTATTTCCAGCTGTTGCTAAGGTTTTCCATCTGATTTTTATTTGCTTGTCTAAAGTGGCTATAACAAGTACCAAATACGCCACAATTGCCAGAAGCAGAATACAAAATTAAAGGACTTCAATTAATGAATAAGTAATAACACATTTAGTAATAGATGCTAACTTGAATCATTGAATGAGGCATTGTAACTTATTAGATTACATTTCTAAATGATTTTGGATCAACATATTCAAAATTATGTAAGTGCCTTTGGTTCATGAATTTGAGCACTCATAATAACAATTCTTTGGAAAATATAAAATGAGGAATAGGTATGAAATAATGACATGGCATAACAGTAGACCGTCCCCCTATTGTGAGAGTATGTGGGCCCATGTGTATGTGCATGTGTGTTAGAGAGGATACTGTATTACATACATGTTGGGATGGGTGTGTACACCAGCCATCTGAGGAGCCAGTGAAGTTCATAAAGTAGGAAAGATAATCATGGACATTTTAACTTTTATCTATGGCCTAGGAAACAAAGAAATCCAAGAAAGCAGAGAGAAAATACATCCCACAAATAGAGTAGAAACATAACAATTTTCAAGAAGAAAACTCCAATATTCCTTACCAGGAGAACTGAAAAATAAATAGATGACAATAACATAAGCCCCATGGTAATTACAACTCTCACATCAGCTGGAACAGCCCCTGCACTGAAGCCGAATTCACTGGCTGGCCAATTCCCTAGCAATAATCCAGAGACACACATTTTAATCATATGCCAGTAAAGGGATGCTAAAAGCATTATAATAAAATATGAATAGTTTTTCTACATAAACTATAATTCAGCCAACATGCATTGCTGATTCCAGCAGGGATATGGAAATAAACAAGCTAACCTATGTCATAGAAAAAAGCAATGCGTAAATGAACTAGGACTCTTCTACTGGTGCCAGACAAAAATAAACAACTGCTTTATATGGTGTCAAGTGTTCTCTCTTAAGCTTCACTGAGGTTAAATTGTGCTTTGGAAACAGGTTCAATCCCTACCCTTTTAAAGTTTAGAATGACCTTAATGAGATCACAAGGTAGCCTTAAGAATTCCTATGCCATCTCAACTCTCTGGACTTAGTTTCCTCCAAATGGGGCAGAGGCAGGAGACCTCTGTGGGATATACTCTGTAGGAAGAGGAAGGAAATGCCCTATTGTTCTAACATTCCATCACCTCTGTGATCTTATTACATTGACTAGAGGGGGAAAAGCACCTCCAGTCTCCTGAGGAAATGCCACAAGATCTCTGGTGGAAAAGCTGGATTAAAGAGAAATAGATTGGCTATGGGAGAAATGGGCTCTACTTTCAGCCTTGCCTCTTAGCTGTGTGACTCTGGGGAAGTCTTACATGCACTCCAGACCTTGGTTTCCTCATTTGTAGAAGGAGACAGGGCACCTTAAAGCTCCTTCCTTCAACTCTATTTCCAGAGAGTGAGAATGAACCCATGTGTAGTGAACCACAGTGACAAATGACTTCTCAGAAAATGAAAAAACAGCCGGGCGTGGTGGCGCACGCTTGTCATCCCAGTACTTGGGAGGCGGAGACTGGAGGATCCAGGTTTGCGGCCAGCCTCAGCTACTTAGTGAGGCCCTCCGCAACTTTGTGAGACCCGGTTTCAAAATAAAAGTATAAAAAATAGGGCCAGGGGTG